>OMKZ01047691.1:0-20058 GCA_900302535.1 Neoniphon sammara | reverse complement strand
AGACTGTCAGAAACAAGATTCTCTGGTCTGATGAAACCAAGATTGAACTGTTTGGCCTTAGTTCTAAACGTTATGTCTGGAGGAAACCAGGCACCACTCATCACCTGTCCAGTACCATCCCAACAGTGGAGCATGGTGGTAGCAGCATCATGCTGTGGGGGTGTTTTTCAGCAGCAGGGACTGGAAGACTGGTCAGAGATATCCTCAATGAAAACCTGTTCCACAGCGCTCAGGACCTCAGACTGGGCCGAAGGTTCACCTTCCAACATGACAGTCACCCTAAGCACACAGCCATGACAACACAGGAGTGGCTTAGGGACAACTCTGTGAATGTCCTAGAGTGGCCCAGCCAGAGCCCTGACTTGAACCCTATCAAACATCTCTGGAGAGACCTGAAAATGGCTGTCCACCGATGGTCCCCATCCAGCCTGACTGAGCTTGAGAGGATTTGCGAAGAAGAATGGCAGAAAATCCCCCAATCCAGGTGTGCAAAGCTTGTTGCGTTATACCCAAAAAGACTCGAGGCTGTAATTGCTGCCAAAGGTGCTTCAACTAAGTACTGAGTAAAGGGTCTGAATACTTATGTCAATGTGATATTTGTTTTTTCTTTTTAATAAATTTACAAAAATTTCTAAAGTTCTGTTTTCACTTTGTCATTATGGGGGTACTGAGTGTAGATTAATGAGAGAAGAAATGAATTTAAATGATTGTAGCATCAGGCTGCAACATGACAAAATTGAAAAAAATGAAGGTGGTCTGAATACTTTCTGAATGCACTGTATATTTTACCAACAGTGTGTTGGATTTTAGAGTTGAATGAGTTACTTAGGCTCTTACTTTGGGAAAGTCGAGAGGTCAAAGAGAAAATTATCAGAACCATAGACAGCGCTCTGACGCGCAGTAACACCAACAGACAGTCAATCAAATCAACTAATAAACCAACTATAGCTGCCATGTTATTTAGAAGGAATGTAGGGGGAAAAACAGAAGCTGAGTTTCAAGTTGCTAGATAACTAGCCATAAACTCCTGTAAATATGTATAGCTGACTCGAGCTAACATTAAGTTTATTTTTGACATTGATAATTCTGCAGTCAGTTTAATGTGTTGCTTGTTGCTGTCAACTTCAAAGAACAGAGAGGTGTTCACCAGCTGATCTGGTGATGTAAACTTTCAAAGAAGTAACAATCAAAACATGCATGGATGTGTCATTACTGCAATTCAGAATCCTCTATTGCACACATATTGGGATGTGGTGTAAGTCATTTGTATAGCATCTCAAGTACAGTAATGAAGTAATTTGTTCAAGGTTGCTTTTCTAATCATGCAATAATTGATGGAAGGAAAATGGACCATCAATCAGACTGTGTGTGTGTGTGTGTGTGCGTGTGTGTGCGTGAGAGAGAGAGAGAGAGAGTGAGAGCAAGAGAGCATTTTCTATGGCATATATAGCAAATGGCACATTTTTTAATTTAATGTGAGTTCTTCTTTGAACACAGGCATATTTCTGAGGTGGCAATCTGAATCACTCGCAAGGGTCCATTCTCTGCCCATTACATTGTTGGATCCCTGCTCTCTTTACGGACCACTACACCCCACGGGCCCCAGTGCAACCGCACTGTCTGCACTGTCTATATTTGCGCCATTGATTGGTCCACATGGGCCGCTTTGTATTTCATCCCACATGTTTCTGGTTGATTTGACAGTGAAAACTACTTGGAGGAGGTCAAAGAGAGAGAGACTGGTAAAAGTAATAGTAGTACTAAAGGAAAACATTTATGCACAAATATGTATCTATTTGTACAAATCATTTCATGTTTATTTACATGATAATTTTCAAATTGAAAGATGATTATTTGTAGATAGTAAAATACATTTGTGATGTATCGTATTTGTGCATTATTATACACATTTTTCAGTATTAATGAGACTAATCTCTCTCCTGTCAGATGTACACCATCCCATTAAACATTTAGGGAAATTATTACTTATGGGAATTTCTACAATAACAACCTTATTTGGAGTCTGTTAAGATTCTCATTTATCCAGGTCATGGTACTTCTGCGTGCTTGTAAATGCAACTGGACTTGTTAGAGGTTCAAGAAGACGTTTCGCCTCTTATCCAAAGGGCTTCTTCAATTCTCTGCTCTCAGTTCTCAGAACTGAAGAAGCCTTTTGGATGAGAGGCAAAACGTCTGCGGCCAGCTCGCTATCTGCAGCGATAGTTTCGGCATCTGGTCTATTTTCTCCACGCTCCGCGAGCGAATTTCTCAAGAAAACACATTGAAAATACACTAGAAATGGTCAAATCTGCATCCCACACCTGCCAACCCCTCTGATATCCCCCTCTCTCTCCCTGTTGTCCTGGAGTTTCAGTTGCCCTGATTTTCTCCCACAGTTTGTTGATGACATTTAAATACATCACATTTGTCAGTTGTGCTGGAGAGAGAGAGCAAGGGAGAGAGAGAGAGAGACACACACACACACACACACAAACACAGAGAGACAGAGACAGAGACGGGTAGAGAGAGAATTCTCTTGTGGACCGGCGCGAGAGCTACGCTTCTGATGTGAATACAAAAGCGCCAGCTTGTGCGTGAATACTCATAAATTCTCACTTTGCGGCGTTTCCGCTTGTTCCGGTGTGAACAAGGCATCAGGGCAGAATGCTCGCTGTCTGGCATTTACTAACTTTGACTTTCTTTTGGCAGGAGCAAGACAACATCAGAGATAGGCCTCAAAAATGTCTTTACTTTGTCTTGCGATGTTGTCCTGACCTCGATTTTGCAGACCTGTCTATCACTGCTTGGGAGGGTGGAGGTGACAAGACCCATTGGCCACTCGTTGCGCTTGGCTCTGTTTAAGCAGCACTCTGTCTCCAACCTGCATGCTCTGGCATGCTGTGTGCCACTTGTGCCTTGGCTGAAGAGTGTGGAGATACTCGTTTCTCCATTGGGACCAGAACTCATTTGCTAGTGCCTGCACTTGTTTCCACTGACACTTGAAAAGATCATTTTCATTAAAGCTGCCGGCTGGAGCAGGCACACCTGGTTTTTGGGTTAGGAGCCTAGCAGGTGTCAGCAGCATCGGAGAAGAGAGATTGGAGCAGACAGGTACTAAAGGTCTCACATTGACGATAGCAAACACCCCTGCCATCAGAGTACAGAGCACTTCATGAGTCAGGTGAGTATGTCTGGTTTGCAGCAACATGAAGTCAAGAATCCTTCGGGTTACGCCCATACAACCACTCTTGTGAATGAACTAAAGAATGTTGGCTTGGCTTGGATCATCTCGTCCCATGCCCAGTTCAGAACTGGCTCCAACAAAGTTCATACCTCTATCCCATCTCAGCTGCTTAGCTGGCCCTCTTAATGCAAAAAACCTGCGCAGGGCATTGATGCAACTGGCAGTGTCCATTGACTCTATAACTTCCACATGTATAGCCCTGGTACTCATGCATTTAAAAGTATGGCCCATTGCTTACTCTGAGCCACTCCACCTCTTGTGCATTGGGTGACCATATTCCAGGGACCGAAAACATCCAAGCCCATATACGTGAATGGCGGGGATGAGCTCAGACGTTCTGGAGGAAGGTTGGCCATCTTTGGGTCTCAAGTTTTCCCCTCAGCTTGCAGCATGTGACACAATGATGAAGAACTGAACCTATCAGTCTCTGGCCAGCAACAATCCACAGGCCAGCAGCCCTGACTGCTCCCTCTGTGAATTGTTTCCCTTGGCGTTTCACCTTTGTGTGATAATGACTCACCAGTAATCTTGTGACATGACTTTGTTTTGGGACAATGATTGGGTTTTTCACCTCAGGATTGACTGATACATGTCTCAGATGTCCTCCTGTCTGCAAGAGATCATCACACATGAAAGGATCGAGATCCAAGATTGCACTTGATCTTGGGATGGCTCTGTTCTCTTGTAGTGTCGCATACTCTTCTGGATAAGCATCCCTCTGGACAAACTTGAGTATGACCAGCTTTGCCACTTCGAGCTCTTCTGGAGTGCCAGGTGTGTTGCACTGATGCCATCCTTTACATGTAACTGATGAGTCTGTCCTGTATGAACGAGTCTGATGGATCAAGAAGGAAACTCCAGCAGATACCACCAGGTTGAGAAGCGCTGGAACCGTTCTGAGGTAAGTTTACCTTCATTTATGCAAGTAGCAAGAGTGGTCAGCTGAGGTCTCACATCCACGTCTGTTTCAGGATCCACTAGCTCAAAAGACTCATGTGTTTTAGGCTGGTGGGGTTTGTGAAGGAACTCTGGTCCTGTAAACCACATTGTGTCGGTGAGCTGTGATACAGGTAAAGACCTGGTGTCCAGATCAGCTGTATTCTGACCTGTAGGCATGTAGTTGTCCGGTGTATATGGTAAACACAATTGTGCACATATACAAAGAATCGCTTGGACTCATTCTGAATATATCCATGGACGACTTTGCTGTCACAGTAAAACTCAGCAGCATCTGGCTTGTGGTCAAGCTCATCGAGGATCAGCTTAGCCATTTCAACAGCCAACACTGCTGCGCATCGTTCAAGGCTTGGGAGAGTGGGCCCTGGTTGAGGGGCTAGCTTTGCCTTCCCGAGTACAAAGCCAACTCTACTCTTGGCTTGTGCTAGAACAAAGACTGTGACACCTTTACATTCCGAGTAGCAGTCAGCAACCAGCATGGAGTGCTATCCACAGTTAATAGTCTCTTTGACCCGTCCATCTGTGGTGATGACCCTCAGGTAAGCTCCTGCTCCTATGGCCAGTCAGAAGTGTCAGAGAACAAACACAGCTCAGTGTATGTGGCACTGGAGAGGGACTGATGTATCTATGAGCGAAGAAGATGGAGGCTGCTCAAATCCTGTAGTGATTTTTTCCATGTTTCCCACTTGATAAACTTTGCTGCAGGAAGTTCTGTGCCCCAGTCATGAATGTCAGCAGAAAGTTCTCTGATGCAACCAAGCGCAACGGGTCAAAGAGACTATTAACTGTGGATAGCACTCCATGCTGGTTGCTGACTGCTACTCAGAATGTAAAGGTGTCACAGTCTTTGTTCTAGCACAAGCCAAGGCTTCTTTGTACAGGGAGAGCCTCTTCGTCAAGGCCTAGGCCTTTAAGGCCTGCAGCCAGGTCTCCAGGTGTGAAGGCTTGCATCACTGTGATGCTGTTTGAGGCGATCTTATGCAATTTCATATTTGAGTCTGCCAGTGAAGCTTGAGTGCGCTTGAGCAGATCAATTGCCTCGGCCTCAGTTGGGAGGGAGATGAGCCCATCATCTATGTAAAAGTGCCTGTTTAGGAAGTGGTGTGTGTCAGATCCATACTCCTGCTCACCTGCATGGGCTGCTCTTCAAAGGACATATATAGCCACCACAGGTGAGGGGCTGTTCCCGAACACATGCACTCGCATTTGGTACTCTGCTACCTCCTTAGTCAGGTCATTATCCTTGTGCCAAAGGAATCTTAATTAGTTTCTGTGGTCCTCTGTCACCAAGAAACCATAGAACATTTGTTGAATGTTGATTGTTAGTGCAACAACTTCCTTTCTGAACCTAAGCAGTACACCGAGCAGGGAGTTATTCAGGTCAGGGTCCGAAATCAGGACGCTGTTGAGAGAGATGCCATCTTCTTGAGCACTCGAGTAGAACACTACTCGTATTTGGCCCGGCTTCTGGGGATGGTACATCCCAAAAATGGATAAGTACCAACACTCTTCATTTTTGTGGAGAGGGCATCCTTCCTCTGCATGTCCACCGTTAAAGAGCTTCTCCATAAAAGCAACAAACTGTTCTTTTATTTCAGGATTTTTTTTTTATTTAAAGATTTTTTTTGGCATTTCTGCTTTTATTGACAGCGACAGTAGAGACAGACAGGAAAGCTGTGGGAGAGAGTGGGGGGGTGACATGCAGCAAAGGGTGCAGGCCGGAATGGAACCCGCGCCGCCGCGATTATGTGGTACGCGCTCTACGGAGTAAGCCACCGGAACGCCCCCTCATTTCAGGATTTTTGTTCAATGTATGTTACAAGGAGTGGAGACGGGAGTGGGCTTGAGCACAGTTATTTGGAAGGCATGGTCTGGGTGACCTGAATGGTAGAGGCTAACTATATCATAAAATAATGTGTTTCTGAGGTGTTTAGGGCCAAGTACAATAACTTCAGTTTTGTCTGAATATAATAGCAGAAAACTGCGGCTCATCCAGTTCTTTATGTCATTAAGGCATGCTTGAAGTTTAACTAGCTGATTGGGTTCATCTGGCCTCATTGATGAATATAATTGCGTATTGTCTGCATACAATGAAAGTTTATGGAGTATTTCCTAATAACATTGCCTAAAGGAAGGATATATAAGGTGAACAGTATTGGTCCGAGCACAGAACCTTGTGGAACTTCGTGTCTAACTTCTGCACGCATAGAGGATTCATCACTGAGGTGTACAAACTGAAAACGATCTGATAAATAAGATTTAAACCAGCCTAGTGCAGTTTCCTTGATGCCAAGTAAATGCTCCAGTCTCTGGAGCCAGTCATAAGCCTCCTCCGACCATCTCCTCACTATCCTTGTGGTCGCAGGCTGGTGTTTTACCAGAGGCACATAACAGGGGTTGAGATGTACAAGATTGTGGTCTGACCTACCCAGGGGAGGCAGGGGCAAAGAGCTGTATGCATCCTTCATGTTAGCATACATCAAGTCCAGGGTCCTCTCCTCTCTGGTGGGACAGCTCATATACTGGGTAAAGTTGGGAAGGGTTGTTGCCATGGTTACATGGTTGAAATCTTGAGTTTGGAGTCGGGCAATGGCAGTATGAATGATGTTACATGCTGATGTCGGATTGGCAGAGGGGGGGTTGTAAACAGCCACCACAATAGCATGTGAGATTTCTCTGGGCAAATAATATGGCCAGAGCCCCACAGCTAAAAGTCCTACATCCGGGCAGCAGATACGTTCCTTGATTGTAATGTGATCGGGATTACACCATCTATTGTTAACTAGAACAGCAAGCCCCCCTCCTTTCCGCTTACCACTCCCAATGTAGTCTCTGTCGGCCCGAACAGTCTGAAAGCCATCAATGGACACGTTGTGATCAGGAATATCCTGGTGCAGCCATGTTTCCGTAAAACACGATACTACATTCCTGGAACTCCTTTTGGAATTGGAAAAAAGTATGTCAGCCACCAGTAGAGTGATTGAAACTCCTCTAATCCACATGGTTACAGAGGGGCACAACTTAGCTAGCTAACTAGTACTCAGATAATATAAAAAAGAGCAAAATAGAAAGGGATAAAAGGAAATAAAGTGCAAAGAGCGAGAGTAACTGCAACAAGCAACAAGCAGCATTATTTTTGATGCTTTTATTAGTAACTATTTTTATTATTTAATACCTGCATTTTTGACAGATGTATGTGCAACACAACAGAATTTGGACCAGCTGCAGTCAAAGAACAGCAGAAGACATAAGACAAAGTTCAACTGTGTGTGATGGCAAAGGAGAGTTCTATCCAGCTGTCATCAGAGCTGGACTTGACAGCAGTTTTCATTTGTGGAACTACTTTTTCACAGTGCAATTAAAAACACTAATCACAACTTAAACTCATTGTTATATTTGAGGTAAAACTTTTATTTGAGTTTACTTTTATTAACTTTTATTTGTATTCTGTTTGTTATTGTAAATACTATCATGGCTGTGATTTGGTCGTATACAATATGTGTGTGTATATGAGCCCTACAGGGCACGAAAAAGAGAGAGGGTTCAATAGAGACCTAGGCTGTGTTTGGAATTAGGTGCTACTCATACTTCTCCCCATAATGCATGTACCCCATATTCCTCCTCAGGTGGCCCATCAAGGGGCGGAAGAAACAAACATACAAACATTGCATTCTTCGATATGAAAATTCAACATGGAGAGGCCAGAAGTATCACATTAAACACAAACCAGTGTCTTCTATGCACAACCAAAAAGCCCACAAATTTTCAGTGGTTTGAACTCTGTCAACTGGGCCACCATTGTCACAGACCCAGAGGACAGAGGAGGAACAACACATCAAAATGCTCTAACCCACTGCCACTATCCAGCATGGGCCATAAACAAAAGAAAACATGATGTCCAGAACAAACACAATAATAAAAGGAAAAAGAAAAACACTTTACACACAAAAACATAGGCACTCAACAACAATTATACTCCTGCTGCAAATTTCTTTCTTGTAAATATTCTTTCTTGTGACATGACATTTCATTGAATCCATTTTGACTGATTAAATGTCCAAAGACACATTGTGCAAATTAAATGCAAAATTCATGTAAAATTAAGTTATATAATACACAAATACACAGGAATTATTTGATTTTTTTCACTGAAACCTAACATCCACACACTCAAGTGAATAAATACAATCTTTTATAGACTATCTTTATTACTGATCAAATTTATGAATATGTGAGACAAGGAGCCTGATAGACCTTGTCCTACTGTACAGTAGGCTTCAACTGTCTGGTGTCTTGGTTTCAGACTTGTCTGGTCTCAGAATGTCTGGTCACCATACTTCAGTGTGAATGCACCGCTGGTAGTAGCATACTAAATCATCGCTTGAGTATGTAGTATGCAGTACATACTCACTGAGTATGTAGTGCTTGGTATAGAGCCAGTTGGTGTCTTAACCATGCCCACTGTTTGGGGCCATTGGTTGACCATCGATGCGCTGAAAAAAACTGATGGACAGATTTTGTCTATTATTAAATGTCTGTTAACTACACTTGGAGCCATCCTTCTGTTGAGAGGTTTCGATACATCAAAAAATTTGACACTCTGGGGCCCTCCTGCCCTTTAACCCTGCCCAAGCCAATGTGGAGAAAGGACCACATCAAGTGGCCTCAGACATCTGTTCCTATCTTATTGACTCTCCAGGTAATTTATCATTCATATTTATTGATGATCAATATAACAAATGTAGAAAAGATGCTTCTAAAAAGTTATTCTGCTTCTACACTGAAGTAATGTTAGCTAGTGGTCATCTACATATTTAGCCATTACTAGCTAGCTAAGTTTGCAGGCATTTTTTTTATGAGAACAGTTCTGAGCAACTTCCATAAAGGACATTTAATAACTTAACCTTTTAAACAATTATATATACAAGTTTTATCAACATTTGTAACTTGTAGTAATACAACCAGGTGTACAAAAATGCTAAATATGATGTGCTTTTTGTAAGTGATTATTCCCTTCTTTTGCATTTTTACAATGATTAATTATTATTATAATTATAATTAATTAATTATAATTATTTCTTTTACAAAGAATCTACACCCCCAACAGTATTGGGGGTGTAGATTCCACAGAGCAGTAAATTACTGCTCTGTGGAGGCACATATATTTTTTTGAAAATGGATGGGGACAGACCATTACAAACCCAAAGCATCTGACTGCATCATCATGAAGGCACAAGAAAAACTTTCCTGCAGAGTGACAGACAAAGCTCACCAGACATGGGCTGCAGTACAAAGTGATGGGAAGATTAGCACAGTGCATTGTGACTGCACAGCTGGGTAAGGTCAAATAATAGTTTTAGGCCAATAAGATATATTTAGTGGTTGTGGGGGCCAGTTACAGATTCTTAGTCATCATTGCTCTTTAATCCAGGATGAGGTTATATCTGTGTCTGGTAACCACCCCTTAAAGTATACTGACTTACCGACTATCATAATCAAACAACATGTTTAGTTTATTATCAACAATTATAACATCATCATAGCTATTAAATGTATTTATTTATCACATTTCAGACAGGGAGAAAGCTGTTCCTATGTGGGAGTAATGGTGTTAAAACTGGAGGCATCAGTTTGCCTGGTCAATTCCAAGGCCGCCTGCCTTGGAATTGACCAGTGCTCTCTTCCACCAGAGAGCTGCCTGTTGGCTTGAATACATATAAGAACACATGACTGGATTCCATCAGAAAAAGTAGTTGATCCCAAAAGTCACACCTCACCAAATATCACAGTATTCTGATCTCCGACCATGGCCCCGTAAGTCTTCATTTCAAGCTCTTTCCCCAGACAAAATTCCTGCTGGCATTTTAAACGCTTTGATCTTACAAGCCAAGTATTTAAAACAAATATGAATGCACAGATCATCCAAATCCTCGAAACCAATGATAGTTGAAAGGTCTCTGATGCCACATTATGGGAAACTCTTAATGTGGTTATAAGAGGGCAAATTATTTCCTATGAAGCCTCAGAGAAGAGAGTCAAACATAGATTGGAAAGGAACTCCCAACTTGTGAACAAATTTATGGACAGACAATAGCAAGATCTTAATATTGATATATGAATAGAACTCCATTCCTAGTGACCAGTTTGATACCCAAACTCTGACCAGAACATTTTGAACTTAAAGATAAACCTGTGAAACTGCTAGCAAGACAGCTGAAAGGGGAACAACATGCAATCTATAAAATTAAATCAAAATCAGGACATCAACATACGTTTTAAAAAAAATTATACCTCCAAAACTAAAGCTAAACAAGCTGATTGTGACAAGTTTTTTGAGTCTCTTAATTTGCCACTACTGTGGACATCACCCATGAAAGATCTTGACTCTGATTTCTCTCTGCTTAAGTACACGAAGCCATCAAGCCATCCTTCTGGGAAAGCTCCCAGTCCAGATGGCTTTGGAGCTTAATTTTTCTAAAGCATTTCATAATGTACTTGCACCTAATATGCTGTTATTCTTTTGAAAATAAGAGACTCCCAACTTCTTTATATGAAGCTAATATGTTTGTTAATGAACAAGGGTAAAGACAAAACAGACCCAGGTAACTAAATCTATATCTAGACCACATGATAATTACCAAAGTATTAGCAGTTAGGTTGGGGAAATATATAGCAGCTATAATACACCCTGACCAAACAGGGTTTTACCAGGCAGATATTCTTTTTGTCATGTACGTCGATCCATGTTATCTATGCTGAATATAAGAATGATGATAAGGCAGCTATACTGTCTTGAGACACCCATAAGACATTTGAAGGCATTCTTATTTGAATAGTTAGAAAGATTCAGATTTGGCTTTATTGAATTGGTCAAAATCGTGCTCATCATCTGCTATCATCACAAATGGCATTAATGATAAGAAGAGAGATACTAAGTTTGAGTTTCTAACTTATGTCATATGTATTTTATCAAATATATTAAACCGCAAAAACTATTCACCAAAGTCTCCTGTTACATGGCATGTACATGGCAAAATTTGCAAAACCAGTCGTAGCAAGAATAGTAGGTAGTTTATAAGAATGTACTCATTACCCTTTCATTTCAGAATGTTTATTTTAAATTATTCATAAACTAATATGCCCAATTACAGAGGCTCATACTTAACACATTTTCAACTCAATGTATTTTCTACACAGTTATGAATAAAACTATTAAAACTGAGCTTTCAGATACACATTATGGAATTATTCTTTTTCTCAAACAGATTTCTCGAAATACAGAGTCTCCACTGAATAAACAACTCTATAATAAACTGCAGTGCTAATTACAAAACCTAGTAATATTTGCATGTTATTAGCTGAATGTGCACATAGCATATTTGCAGTGTGACGAGTATTTATTGACTCTGTTGAATATATTTATAGCCTATTTATGGAACATTTTAAATTGTGTGTCCTCTTCTTGCAGGTGCTGTAGCAGGTACTCAGCTTCGCCTGAAAGAGAATGGAGTTAGATTGCCATGCTCCTATGATGTGACATTGTTTGTTCATGGTTGGCGAGCAAATGACTATAAATCAAATTCTGATGGGTTTTGTGCAAAATAATATTTCATTGCACAAGTGTTAGCTAGTGGAAATCGTTTTGTGCAGTATGATGTGTTGTTTGAGTTGTTTGCATTAACACTTAAGTGTCCTGTTTCTTGTCTGCTTCAGGATGTTTGACCAAAAGAGTTCCCCATGGCGTAAGAACATTGAGAAAAAGTTCCGGAAGGGACCAATTGATAGGAAAGGGGGGGTGGTTGTGACTGAGCCATGTGATATTATTTTTGGAAATAACTGTTAATGTTAGCATCCAGGTAGACTTCTGGTGACACAGTATAAAAGGCTCCAGTTTCAATCTTTCTGTTTTGTTAGTCAGATCTTCACATTTATGCTGCTGATATATGTAATGCATTGATTATTTTTGTATTATTATTATTATGTTATAATTATTATTGGTTTTGGTAAATAAAACACCTTTTGGTTGGGTTATATCTTATCCCTGCCTCTGCATTTTTTACTGCATCAACCAGCCACTAAATGGTCATCCTAATACCACACATCAACTAAATGCAGGCTTGGGAGAGCTACCTTTAAAAAGTATTCCGATGCAGTTACTAATTACCTGTAAAAAAAAAATGTAATCAGTAACATAATCCAAATACCACTTTAAAAAAGTAATGTAACAGATTACTTTCTGTTACTTGTGGATTACTTTAATACCAAAAACGATTAATCAAAAATCATAATCAAACTTCAAGGCAACTACAGCTATTTATAGCAGGCTGGAGCTTGTTTTTGCTCAGACACCATCCCATTCACCAGCATCGCACTTACTAACAAAACTATTTTCATCTGTAGCACGAATGGTTATCAATGGTTACTAAATTAGCTAAACTAGCGGGATTATCTTGTTTTACCTGTAAATGTTTCTTCAAATTGGACGTTGAGTCCTTTGAAGCTGACAGGATTTTGACAGCAGGAAGGCACAACTTGCACTATACAGTGATGTTGTTTCCCTTATCATCCTGAAATACAAAATGATCCTGAAATTTCCACCCTTTGAATGCATTTTTGCCTGGAGAGCTGGATGCCGTGATTGACAAGTTGACAACTGACAGTCACAGTCGGTCTTCCTGGAAGAGTGCTGTGATAGACATGCGCTTCTTCTTCTTCCTCTTGATTATAGACAAATTTACAATTGTAATCCAGTAATCCCCCCATTTTACAGAATGTAGCTGTAATTTAATTACATCTATTTTTTTGTAACCCTAACAGAATACAGATAAATTTTTTTGTATCCTAATTACGTAACGCCATTACATGTATTCCGTTACTCCCCAAGCCCGACTAAATGGCTCATCAACTGGGCTAAGTGATGACAGGTTGAGACAGCTACGTGTTGTTTTGCTTGCAATTCCCTGGTGAATTGACAAGCCCGAAGTTCCACTGGAAGTTCCAGTGAATTTTTTGTGTAAAACAAATCTGTTCATCTATGGAAAATTATCATTGAATAATTAATAAATAAGCATTTTTTGCATAAAAGAAAAGTGAAAGGCAAAATAAAATGCAACCTCTTTGTTTATTATGGTGAGTCAAGGCACAAGGGAACACCAACTAGTGATCTGACATCCACTGGAGGCGGACTGACAAGCATGATGTTCCGCTCGAACTCCCATTGCAATACGATTTGCAATTAAAATGTTGTCAGAGAAATAATCAAAGGTTTAAAAAATAAACTGAACAGATAACTGATAAGATAACTGAACACCTGTCCAATGTAATAGGGTAGTTTTAACTGTATTTTAGATGCATGTTGGATTAAGCTGCTTCCTGAATGATTTGGTATGCTCTAAAACTTGACTGGCACATGTGGTTTTTGCCAGCCTGACCCAACGGCAGATATAGCTAAATCATGGTTTTAAGTTTGGCTTTGATGAAGAGCCAATAATGGTTAATTTATTGTTCATTTTCACAGTTACAGTTACACAGTTCGCATAAGAGCCAGTGGCCTGCAGCTGGCCCCTATACGTACACTCCTTTAGGCGGCAAGGGTGAAGCGTACCTGTAGCTAACCATGATCCCATGAGGGAATGAGATAATTAGTGACTTTCACTTGCAGCTCATATAGGTGCCAAAATTTTGAGGAGAATAAGAATGATAAATATTGGGAATAACATAAGCATAACAGCTTTCAGCTAGCCCACTAAAAAAGACATAACTAAGAGTGTATAATGCATTGCTAAAGCAAGCACAGCAATATTTAGAACCCCATACATCTATGGTTCTCAACCCAGGTCCTCATTATCAGGAAGAGCAGGCAGTTGTACCAGCCTCAACTTTAAAGTTGACAGATCAAATGCATCCACTGGAATTGGAAATGAACGTGTGAGTGTGTGTCCATCTCTAAGAATGTGAATTGTCCTGACTGGATGCTTGTCAGCTGGGGAAGGGGAGAGTGACCCACACTGGTGAGCTTTGTGCGCCCAGGATGCTGATAGTGTGTGATATACAGACCTCAGATAATCTGCACCTGGTTGAGTGATGGAAGTAAGAGTTATAGGTAACCACTGACCATGATCCTACAAGTGACATTTATGAAGTTACAGGAAGGGTTAATATCAAAGTTGGCATGAATTGATCTAAGTATCAGAATCTGACAAAACATTTGCATAACAAAAATAAGTGTGCCACCATTGGAACACAGAGCTGGACAACTGACTTCTAACACACAAACATAGTAAAACATATTGACTCACATGGTACAAGACAACAGACATCTAACAGACTAATCTGGTCATTGTGTTGACAGGTGACTCGGAGCACAAGCCCTACATTTGTGGTGATGCAGACCATAGCATCTTCCCATTGGATGGTTCTGAAGACTACCTTATTCTGGCTTGTGATGGCTTCTGGGACACAGTGAACCCAGATGAGGCAGTGAGGGTGGTCACTGACCACCTCCAGGAGAATGCTGGAGATACCACTATGGTGGCCCACAAGCTGGTGGCTTCAGCCCGAGATGCTGGCTCTAGCGATAACATCACAGTCATAGTGGTCTTCCTTCGGGACCCACGTTCCCCACCATCCACCAACACCGAGGAGGAGGAGGAGGAGGAGGGTGTGGTGGAGGAAGAGGTTGAGGAGGAGGAGGTGGCAGAGGTGGAGGAAGAGGAAAAGGAGGAGGAGGAGGAGGAAGCAGTGAAGGTGGAGCGGGGTGGTGGTGAGGGAGGGACCACGGCGGACATCGGGGGTAAGGGTCGTGGTGGCTGGCCCTTGCAGCAGTGCTCAGCGCCAGCTGACCTCGGCTATGAAGAAAGAATGGACTCATTCACAGACAGAACCAGCCTCAGCCTGCTCGGGCCATCACTAGAGGGCCGGATTTCTCTGATTCCAGCCTCTGCACAGTCCATCACTGTTCTCATCCCTGACCTATTTACAGCCTGTCGCCCCTACCAAGAAGAAGTCCTAATGAGGCCCAGGTCCTGCGTCCCTGCCTGCCAGGAGAACAGCCTCCACAGGTCCACGGACATGCAGTGGACCCAGGCGACCACACTGTTGGGCCAGACAAGGAGGCAAAGCCAGAAGCTGATGTATGGGAGTCGTCGATGGAGCTGGAGGAGGCAGGGGAAAGCCAGGCAGCTACCAGGCCTGCTGCCATCTGGTCGCTGGCTGCCCTACACCCAGCGCTACCCCAACCAGAGGCCTGGTGTGGCACTGCCTCACGTGACCCACGATGTGACCATCTGAAGATAACCACCATGTGCTCCCTCCCTTAAAACACTGCTACCCAATCCTCGGCCCACCCATGCACCTCTGCCCTCCACAACAGTTCCTTCTTTGTGGCTCCTGCAGTTGTGACATGACTTTATGAATCCCTGTTGGAAGCATGGTGCTGTCTTTCCTAAGATGAGATGTTTCCAGTTGTAAACTGGCCCATAAGCTCAGCTCTTTAGTGCTGTTGGCAGTTCACAAAACGGCATCCTCTCCATTGTTAACAATAAACAGTGAAAAGGAAGCCAGGGCTGCAATTGCAGATTGAGAGCAGACATGCTTCCTCAAGCCCTCTCCATTCCTTCCCCTGTAAATGAATAATTAATTAATCAAGGAGGCAATAACAATTCCTGCCCCTAGTTTCCGGGACTGAAGGCAGACACATGCTGTTCTGATCCCTCCCATACAGAAGAAGAACACAGCCATTATCCATCCCACTCAATGTCAATAGATAAAAGCGCTTAACACAGGATTATAAGATTAGTAGTCACTTACCTGAATAAATGCAACATGTAGAGTGATATGCATTCTAGATGGGGATACACTTGTGGGATAATGGTGTTGAGGTGAAGCATATTATTTAGAAATTCTATTCTATTTATAGTCTTTGTTGGACCACGTTGTTATTCATGATTAGACTAGCTTATCAGTAATGTACTGTATTACGTTTGTTTACAGAAAATCCAGAACAGAGGTACTTTGCAACAGGCTTGATATGTGCAAGTGCCCTGTTAAATCAAGTGTTAGCATTATGTCTTGGGCCAGGGTAGTTGAAAGCTGCAGAGCATGTGCCTTCCATATGCTACTCAAGCCTATTTCCTTTACAGAAATACTCACCAAATACAGAAAGTGATGTGTTAATGTCACTGTTATGGACAAGTCAGACTTGTTTTCATTATGGTAATATAACTCTGTGCCACTTTACGGTCCAGATTCACTAAGATCAGGGAAATATGTTTATTTTTTTATGCCTGGTTGCTTAAGTGAAGAGAGCAGAAATTTCTTCTTATCCACTGAGAAATTTATGCAAAACAAGTTGAGGCCCTATCAAGCCCTCTGAAACAGCACTACACAGCAATCTGCCCCTTTATCACCAAATATTTTCAACTGTAAGACTAATCCACCAAGGCTGGCACCCTTGGGCGTAAAGCCTCTTCATGATTGGAACACTCCCTGATCTGATGCAAATTCTAGGATGGAAAACACTCTCCCTTGCCCTCTGACTTGTTAAAGATGATGTTGCATCTTGCATCGATGATAGCAGCCATTCTGAAGGGACAAACTCTTTGTCAAAGTCTTAATGTATGCTTTCAAAATATCTTATATGCACAACAATAGTCTGAGAGAGTTGGTGCTGCAAGAATATAGTGGAATCTCAATTTGCGTAACTTTGCCTATATTATGAGGGCCAAACAATGATTTACAAAAAGTTTCCATATAAATGATTGTGACAGTCACAAAGAGGCTTTGTTTCTGACCAGCACTATTAGGCAGCTTTCCACTCACTGTACACAGTTAATGCCTCTCTGAGTCATGACTCTGAGTCAGCTAATGGATCTCTGAGTCATGCCTCTCTTTTTTGGTCATTTTGGTGACAAGAGAGCTGGTTCCTTGAGCAAAGTTTAAACTATCTACCAAGTATAAATGTGAGCAGAAGCCATAAGCATAATTTGTTGTAGGAGCAACTGTGCGCATGAATTAATAATTCAAACTGAAGTGTCACTTCCAAGTTTAATGCAGTAAATTTCTCAATGTACGGATTCTAGCCATGACCAGGTTCTGTAATTAGTGCCTCCACTCTCCTGGCCCAGGTCAAACACCCAATATGTTAATATGAGCTTGGCGAGTCATCAGACAACAGGAATTGTTCTGCCATCCCTGACAAACTACCATACTGTGCCATCACCTCCCTTTTGAATTTTAATTGTCTTATTTCTGGTCCTTTCCAAGGGGCTGTTAGGATAGGCACTTCAGGTTTCTGCGTGAGATGTCCAACCTTACAATATTTCCATATTTTCCTTTCACTGTCCTGCCCCCTATTCCTATAGACACTCAGCCATTAGTTGTACCCATGCATGGAGGGCCCTGTGGATTGACTGATGAAAACGCATCAGACCAGATGGAGCAGAATGTATCTCATGATGTAGAATGTACAAGGAGACTTGGTGAAGTGGGATTGTTTGAGGTGTCTTCTGGGAGATTCTTCTTCACAGAGCATCTATCTGTGAGGAATGTAGTTGTGAGACACATAAACAAACTAACTAAAGCCAGTGGATTCCCTCATGGAAGTGAGGATCACTGCAGTCATTGTCACTGGAGGCAGTGGTTAATATCTTGAGAGAGGATAACTCACATATTCCAGCTAGCTTATTTTACCTCCTGAGCACTCTGTTGAAGTGTTCCACTTTTAACTGCAGTATGTTCTACACTCATAAACCTTTCTCTCTGTGTAGGTTACATCCTATCTTTAATCTTAAAATCTGGACCACACAAACTGCCATTTTCTGAATCACTCATAAAAGTTTAACAAAATCTAATAATAAAAGTGGCCCTTGCATCTCTGTCTCCTCTCCCGTTCCCATCTTCTCCGCCCTATCTCCAGCTTTTTAGAGCTCTTTGCTTTGTTTTAAGAGCAAGAAAGCTACATATCTTCCTCGTCTCCTAAATGTTCTTCACATTTAACATGTTCTCATAGGCACTGATGTGTGTGTATTTTGAGTATTTATTGAGGATTTGAACGAGAGTGTGCCGAAGGTGTGTATTTTTAGTCAGTGTTGTAAATCAGTGGTTTTCAACCAGGCACCATCAAGGCCTAGTAGGAGGGTTAGATGAGCTGATATATCATAAAAAATTGGATATTGGCCAGTCAACACAGCTCACTGCCAGTATGATGGAGGTGACATGATTTTTCTCAATGCTCAACAGCTTCAGTTGTGCCTGCTTCAAGGAGCTGCTGACCCAACAAATTAATTTCAGTAATATGATTTGTAATGGAGATATTTAGTGTCCCATGATAGTCTAAGTGATGTTTCAGACACTTTTCTACTCTGGCAGGAATAAAATTCTAGAGGACACAGTGAATACTGGTATTTTTTCGGCATAAAAATGGTCACCATTAAAAAAATATCAGTGATTGGCAGCTTCAGTGCAAACTACCTATATCAGTATTAGCTATCAACAATTCTTGTTGGTCAAACCATATCAGTTGTCTGCGCACTACAACAGAACATTTCAGTGATTAGTTCCTCATCTTGTACTGTTGAGTTGTAATGGTGCATGGTTGAGAACCATTGCTCTAAGTCTTACTTAAATCACTGATGTAGGAGTTTGGATCAATCCTCTGTATGGATATGAATCTCAGCACTGTACTGTATGTCCTGTTCATTAGTCACAGCTATGGAGGGAGAGATGTACCACAGCAGTACTTGAGTGACAAGGATACGTGGGCACTAAAACACTGGACTGCAAACTCTGAAAAGGGACTTGACTCCAGAATAGCTGTATATTGTGTACATAACTTGAAGATCTCTAGAAATTGTCACTGTATGAGCAATAAAAACAAAAGCTTACCAGTATATGCTGTGGTAAATCCTCCAAGTAAGCTTTAAAGACCCACAATTCCTCCCTTACTCATGCACTGCTTGCTGTACATGGCCATGTCATCAGGACTTTCCCCTTCCATGAATATTGAAAGCAAACAGAAGTGCAGATCTGCTCTCCCTCATCACTGTCTCACCATGAGGCCCTCCATGACTTTGTACTGTGTCTATATACACAATTTTTTTCTCTGTAAGCAATAATGAAACTTGCATGGAGTGGCTCTTTAAGAGGGTTTGTCTTCCTAAGTCAGTTACCAACCTCGTCATGTTTGCACTGAAGGATGTTGTTTTGCAACAGAAAGTAGTGATGCCATCCCAGCAGCTCTGTCAGCCATACCTGAAAGATCATAGAGCAGCAGAACATTTCCCATTAATTTTCCCATAGGGATAATCATATACGGTCCTGTGGAAACCATCAGTCAGAGTGATTTAACCTTTGTTGTTCAGAAATCCTGTTTTATTCCCAAGGCCCTGGTGAAATACTTATCAGACCACAGCAAAGTAACACTGGTTGGCTAGCAGACTTGATTGGTGATTGACTCTGCTCCATCATGATTTTTTTTAGATATGATATCTTTTTAGGTATAGTGATGTTATTATCATTGTCATTGTATTTGTTGTTATTGATGTAATTTATTTATATTCCTGTATGTTGCCCAGTAATTCAGCCTTTTTTTCTGTTTCAGCTCATAGACATGTTAGGCCCCTTGCTATTTGTTGACAAAAAGTGGAACAAGTGTGACCTAGGCAGCATTATAATAGGGGCTCAAAGTCAAACCCTCATTGCTGTTATGCCATTTGGCTGTATATATGTGTATCTTCTCATGGTGAACTTTGCCAATAGGACCCATATATCCACTTAGTTGCTTTTTTTTTTAATTCAACTTTTAAAAATCTTGTCATCAACTATAGGTCAGAATTATACAACTTGGTAGATACATTAAA
>OMKZ01047690.1:18484-36659 GCA_900302535.1 Neoniphon sammara | reverse complement strand
CATCACAAGTACAGTATATGTGGGATAAGCTAGAATCAAATCAGTGGTGTAACTTCCCATAGGGTAACATTACATTTTCCTTGGTTACACTGTTACAGAGATTCAGAGAAAAATGCATAACTGTGATCTAACTGCGAAAGCTCTGAGTGGGCATATTTTGAGCAAGTCGGTTTGAATCTGTGTGTCATGATGTGACATCCTTATTCTGTGTGACAGATTCAATCCGCTGAAGAGAAGGGGGGAAAAAAACCCATAAAAAAAACAATGCACTAACCAGTCATTAATGTTGACTTGCTTCCAGCCTTCTCTCTTATTCCTGTCACACGTGCTTGTGCAGCCCTTTATTTCTGAATTGAGATGACACTGATTTGTGATCATCGATGACGCAGATGCAAGGGAAGAACCTGTCACCCGCGCACGCAGACACACACACACACACTCACATGGATACACACAAACACTGGATGTGATAGACTTTGTGAACTCGCATTTTCTGAGCTCACTTTGGGTCATGAGGTGTTGAGAAAGCATACAGAGGACTTGAGAGAGGCCGTTTGTGTCCGGGGGAAGGGGGGGGATTGCATGACCGTGTTTCCCCGCTGGCCCAGATTCGAACTGAGCCAGAACTTTCTCCGATGACAACACAGTGACTTCTGCCCAAAACTGTCAGGGATCTCAGTTTGACTCGTGACATCAGGCTGTCACTGGAGGCCCGCATTTCAGCCGCAGCCCTCAGTCCTGCAGGTCTGAACACTCGAGACACATCCTGTCTGGACTGCTGCCAGCCTCTTCCAGCACGTTCCCTCCCAGAGCACTGCAGCCTGCCTTGCCCTCAGCTGCCCCACATTATCCCACAGCACCCCTCTTTTACACTCTCTCCACTACTTTAGAGGACAGTGGCGGTCCTATTTTGACGTCTCAACAACAGCAATTCATTGCCTATGCATAGAAATGTTCCAGTTTCATGGAGCAGTTTTTCACATTTGAACATGAATTGGGGTAAGTTAGCATTGACTTCTAAGCCACCAAAGCATATTCCCTACACACTTAGATATTCACAGTGTTTACATGAACTTCAGTAGTCAGGTTATTTGCCACATACAGGCAGTTATCTGATTTCTCAGTGTAAACGAGAAAGCAGAAATGTCAAGTGTTTGTCTGCAAGCACAGTTCGAAGGCCTTCAAGACAAGTGCTTGCAGACCAACTCTACAGAGAGGAGAGATGTTTTGCTCTCTAACAGTAGCACAAACTTCCATTGTAAGGAAGCCTTCCCAATACAGGTTATTGTTTTTAATTTTTCAGTACATAAATTGGGAGTGTGTACACAGAAGTCTGAGAGGTTGGACTTAATGGACAGTATTTTGGTCCCCACTAAATGGATCATAACTCAAAAAAAAGTGTACAAAAAAGGCGCTCTTTACTGCCATGTTTCATTAAAACGTGAACAATCTGCAGCTTCATTTGGAAGTTGTGTGATACTCATTTACTGCCAGTGTTTCTATTATGAGAATAATTCAAGAATTGGAAACAAAATCAGCATGTGTGCATGTGAGGAAAAAATTTCAAGGATAACTCAAAAATGCCCAGACTTATTTCCATTGCGGCCTTTTGAAGTGAGCTTACTAGATTTCAAACACAATCATTAAACAACTTATAATGAGCAGCTGCCTGCAAGTTTATTACTTGATACATGAGTCTTTCTCACAACAACTGCAATATGAAAAAGGTTATTCAGGCTATATAGGCAAAAATATAGATAAAGAAACGTAGGGAGTTTATTCTTTTCACTACATTACCCAAGTTGATATCAAAAGTTAATTTCATTTGGTGTGGCTCACTAAAACATTTACAATTCACTGTGTCACATTTACAACATTTAAAACATCCTAATAGGATACTTGGCACTTGAAAAATACATATTAAACATGAAAACAAAATCTAGCAGTAAAAACGTACTCTGAGGGAACATATCTTCATAATCGAGTGCATTAGTACATTTCACTGAAATACTGTGTTCCCTCTTGGGACTAGATCCTGCTATTCAGCTACACAAGAACACTGAGCACCTGAGGACTGATATGTTGGACACGACCAAAACATGCAGGTAAATGTACTGTTAGATGACATTTGGCACGCTGTTGATATTAGTGGCTTTCAATGGCACTGTGAAACCAGCAGATGGCACAGTGTGCTTTGCTGTAAGGAGCAGTGACACTGAACTGTACTGACACTGATCGAGCTTGCATTGTCCGGCCGTGAGAGCAAAGGAGTGCATTTGCTCAAAGATTGTTGGCAAGTTTTCAGTTCCGATTGAGACAAAACAGATCCTGACAACTGATCATTTTAGCTCTGAAACGTCCCTTATAATATCACAACACTTAGTCTACCCCTGCCCCTTATTGTTGAGCATTTGTTTTCTTTGGTTGAAAGGTTAAATGAAGATATGGGAGTACCATGCTCATTGGTGCACTGTCTAAAGAACAGGCTGGTACCACAAAGTCACTCTGAAACCACTGTCTGATTCTCCTTTGAGCAGCACAGTGGGGTTTGGACCACGTCACCATCACAGTGCAATGGGTGGCTAATATTTGTATAACTACAGAGCTTAAACTAAGAGAGTACATAGACCTCTACTTGAAGCACATTAGATGGAGAGTACAATTACAAGAAGCTAGCCAAAGCTCATACTTGTCATTGCCAAAGCTGGTTTTCCCCATAGCATATTAGCAGTGTGTACGTGTGTCTGATTGTAATTCAGTCTTAGCGCTGAGAAGTTTTAGGAAACAGCTCAACTTGAGCTGAACACAGCACTTACGAGTGTTAACAAACCCTGAACACAATCTGATTATATGTACTGGTAAAAATGTGTGTAAAACAAACACATATCCTGATAATAAACGGATGTATTGTTGTTTCCATTCCATTCCATTTGGAAGTGAATGTGAATGTGAATACCAGAGTGAAAAGAGAGTGCAAAATGTCCTGGCGAACTCAAATTTCCAACATCCACTGAGTTTGGCTTCTAGCACGCCAAATGCAACCTCATCTGAACATGCACATCATCATGCTCATCTCAACATGCACACAAACTAAAAAGGTAACAATGTGACTGAGCAGTGTAAGGCGTGTGTCGCTGGTTCCCTTTACAGACTGTTGGCTTTACTGGGAGGCTTCTTTGTCTTTGGCCCGCTGAGAGGCGAGGCGGCGACAGTACAGGTAGACGTAGAGCGGATTGATGAAGGCCAGCAGGGTGAGCAGCGTCAGACCGATGTTCACCTGCACAGTGAGGATGATGATGATGATGAGGGAGAGAGAGAGACAAAGACAGAGAGAAAGTTAGACAGAAAGGAGGAACTTTAAAGGTAAAGTACAGCCGAAAATCACGTGGTGAAAAGAAGACAGCCAGGATACGGAATGATCACAAAAGGATTGTGACTGCCAACTTTCTTAAGTAGGGTAAATATCAGATTTGCGGTTGTATCAATCATATGATGTCCTCCTCTGGCAACGGTAACAAAGGGAAGTCTGTGTACTCACATACAGCGGGTCTCCTCCCAGGACTCCTTTGACCAGGGCAAAGCAGGGGTACTGCAGCACAGAGAACACTGCAGACAGAGCCATGACCAGGCCATACAGCTTCCCGAAGTGACACGGTGGGAAACTACACACACACACACACACACACACATACACACATGAGGGAAGAGGAAACAAGGAAAAAGGTGAGGAGAAACCTCATGCTGTAACAGTGTTCAGGCTGTTGCAGTTTGCTTTTCTTTTTCTTTTATTCCAGCGTTTATATCCAAAGTACAAATAAACTAACAAATAAGCCTGCTTATTTGTGCAAGTATGTGCCTGTGCGCAATTTAATAAATTTTATCAATTAAGAATATGTTATTTATGTAAGTGTGTTTGTGACTCACGCCAAGCTGATGAAGGCCGCGTTGCCGCCGTAGAGGAAGGAGCGGTTGAGCACCTGCAGGATGAAGGTGAGGTACTGAAGGGGCAGGATCGGGGTGGAGGCGCAAATCGAGAACAGCAAGCACTGCAGCGCCGTGAGGAACAGGGACAGCACTGACGCCCGCAGGTCCGCCTCCCGCTCGCTCACTCCTGTGCGCACACACACACACACACACATTCACACACATCCACAGATAAGATAAGAAACACTGGCCAGGTGTGAGACAACAGAGCCTCTGGCTAGTCTGTGAAATTAAATGGTGCCGCTGTTTGGTTGAAATGAAAACCCCTTCGCGCTGTCTGGAGCTGTTGCCCCGGTGCACATGTGGAGTCAAAGTGTGGCGTGTCTCATTACGAGCGCAGTACCTGGGCCCCGCGGCTTGCCCTTGTGCCGGTCCATGATGAGGCCGTTCCAGGGAGCGCAGAACACCCCGCAGAACTGAGTTATCGCAAACGCGTTGATGTACTGGCTCACTGCGGGGACAAACACACACAAAACAAGAGATGAGGTGGTGAGAGGAAACAGAACGTGACGCTGCCGCCACTTCAACCAGTCTGCCAGGATGTTAGACACCAGCATTAGTGTTAGTCATTGTTGTGAATGAATGCCATAATCACAAAGAAGAGGCAGAGGCTTATTTTCTGTGGTGAAAACAAATAGAGATTTCTCATTTTCATGCCGACTACAGCCCATGTTAAATGAAAGCAGAATCATGAGAGAGGCCTTTTCTCCATTACTACAATTAGTTTTCTTACTGTGAATAACTGATTTATGAAACTGGAATTTGTAGCGTAATCAAGCGAGACGGTTTTATCCCCCATAAAATCTGTCCATCTGTCATGCTCAGCGCTTTAGATGCCACTAATCAGATTTTGAAGAAACTTCATTTACTCATGGCTCCATTCCAGTATTTTCAAAATTGCACTGATTGTCCTAAGGGGGGAGCTAGAACATTTATTTGACATACATACATACATACATACTAACATACATACTTTTATTTCACAAAACATAAATTCTGCTGTGGCACTTGCCATGTTTCAAACTCCAATTTAAGACCTTAAAACTTTACAAATCTAACTTCAAAACTTTAAGACTTACAAATCTAACCACCGTTGAATTTATGCAATTATGTAAATTAGAACTCAGCATTTAAGAATAAATGTGATGCAGAAGAAGTGAAATCATTACTCTCAATATCAAATATATCTCTACAAAGTGTTAGTGTTGTTTTCAGTTTTTACAGGCACAGAAGGGTTTGGAATGACTGCAATGCGGTTTTATGTGTAAACACGACTTTTTCAGGGAAGTGAGGTCAGCGGCATTGGAAAACTGGCCTCTTACATCACACCAGAGAGGTGTAGCAGAGGGAGGTGTAAAATATCCTTAAACAAATGATGCAGTGTGTGTGTGTGTTTACCCAGCGAGGGCTCTCCCTGCGTCATCCTCTGCAGCATGGGGTTGAGGGTGCCGATGAACAGGTAATGCCTGAGCTGCATGACTGACAGCCACACCAGGTGCCACAGGAAGAACCAGGACAGGCAACACTCGCGGAAACTTTTCTCTGGAGGACGACAAAAGAAAATGAAAGGAAAAAAAGGGTAGACAATTTACTTAGCAGTATTCAACGGTAAATGTCATTTTTAACATCACGTTTTAATCTGTGCCTTAGCAACTTGCCCTCGTATGCAAATGCAGACGCACACACACACACACCTTGGTTTGGAGGGTTGTCGTTGTTAATAGGCGTCTCTAAGGTGTCGTCCTTCTCTATGTCGCCTTTACCTGCTACCTGCCGCGGGGTGAATGCCTTCGCTTTGCCACAGGTTATCCTGACAGGGCAAAGGTCACAGTGAGGTCAGGCACAGAGTGAGGGCATTGTGGGATCTGTAGTCCAAGCTCTTTGACGATGATTTCCTTGATTGTACAGTAGGACACCCGGAGACGTGGGACAGGACTTGAAAATAAAAACTCATGGCTCATGTTTTGCCTATCCGCCTTTTTTTGTGCACTCATATCGTCCCTCTATTTGCCTTTAAATATTGGTATATGAAATTTATTTTTATCTATGCATTTTTCCAGGCCTATTTTTGATGTTTGTGTGTAGATTTGGCTGTTACAAAGTTGTGCGCCCTTCAAATGTGTATGTGTGGTAGTGGTGTCTTTGCATGTGTGTGTATACATCAGTGGTGAGGTTTCCTACCCATATGTGTAGCCGTCAGGCAGAGGGTAGGGGATAGTGGTTTTGGGCATCAGGAAGAACGTCCTGAGCAGGTGAATGACGGCACAGGCGGAGAGAAAGAGGAAGGAGACGTGCAGGGAGACGCCCGACTCGTATAACAACTACAGAGGAGGATGGAGAAATGGAGATCATCACTGTTACTTGAGGAGGCAGCTATATAAGCGGTAGTTTTCATTTATGACAGCTGCACCGAGGTGCGACTGGTATGTGCAGATGTTTCTCACCTTGATGACAAGGAAGAGCGCTGAGGAGGAGTCAAAGGCTCCGTTGTAGAGCGTGATGATGGTGGAGCGATGCGAGCCAAACAGGTTCCCTACCTGCGGCAGTTACACAGTGAGAAAATGTGTGTGAGCGTGCAAACTGTGTGGACTTTCTTACAGCTCTCACTTGCCCCCGGTCTCTGCTGCTTTCGTCTTTATGTCAATATTTGTCTGTTGATTCACCCTTGGCAGGCCTTCAGTGTAAATAAAAGTTTAATTTTTGCTGTTTGGGCTGAACAAAAGTCAGTAACAGAATCGGCACAAGTTCTTTGTATCTATTTTTGAGCTTGGCCTGAGGCCAGCTCTGCAGTCAATACACAAATGTTGCCTCCTAAGTGCTGATTCTTTGCCTGTGTGCATTTTTGCTGTGAAATGCTCAGTGAAGGACAGCCCTGATTATTTATTTAACTGGTAACAGAGCAACAGCAGTTTCAACTTTCAACGGGAGAGTCCTGGTATACACTTCTTTTCAAGAGCACAGAAGCAGTGTGTCACAAACAGCATTTCCCAAAAGTGGGTTACAGGACTGTTAAGATTTATTGGCTCATGTTTCATTCTACTATATGTGTGCAATACTTAATTGATGTTTATGTGTGTGCATGTACATTGTAGATATGTATGTCTGTACAGAAGAAACAGGTACAAAACATTTACTACAAAACTTAAAAAAACCCCGACCTACAGATTTCCTTAATTCTTGGTTTTTCAGTCAGAAAAACCTTGTTAATATTTTAACGGTTGAATGCAATGGGTCATGACCTCAAGGTCAAACCTGAGTGATGAAGCGAAACATCTGAAAACCAACCAACTTACGAGGTCATCGCTTGCTTTGCAGGAATTTTCTAACCGCAATGCCATGCTGCAAACATCAGCCTGCAACTGGTTCACTGACATATGAAGGCAATATGTATGTATGATGTATAAGAAATCTGCTTCAGTACCTGCATGTTGGTCATCAGGAACAAGATGCCACCCACTGCGATTAATGAAAGGGCAGGGAAGAGGAGGATGGGCACAGCTGATAGAGACAGAGAGAAGGGAGAATGAGCACCCAGGACAAAGAATCATTCTGTAACAGACCGGCTCTTATCTGTATTTCTGGGACATTGTGGACCTAAAGTAGGATACAATGTGCACAGGGAAGAAGAAGTTTTCACCTGAACTTGAGAAGGCCACAAACACGGTTCCTGTAGTGTACAGAAATCTGGAGGGGGAGAGAAATTCTAATGTTATCATGTCATCTTGTCTTGGCATCCTCTGAGCTAAACAACACTGATCATGAAAGCAAGTGTGACTGTTAAAGCCTTCAAAGAGTAAGCGCAAGCAGCAGACAAAAATGAGTAAAATTGGCAGATGATGCACACAGGTAAAAGAAAAAAACTGATCAAAACAATTAAAATGGCTTGCATGTTATCATATAAACCATAACATCTAGGTTCTGTGCCTCCACTCCCCTCTCGCTGACATTCCTCAGACTTCCTGAGTTCGAGTTGACCTTTTTCACGCCTCCTCTCTGCTCTCTTCCCTTCCATCACCGGTGCCTAACTGGCACTGTTTGAACAGCCTTTAACCGACTTTCAACCCTCTTTTTCTTGCCCCACCTGTCTCCATCTACTTGCATTCCATCCATGGCTTTAAAATTTCCTTCCACCCTCTTTTAGTGGAAACATATGGATGAGCTTAAGACCAGATACCACAGTTTGTTATTGTGGATTAATAAATTCCTAGGGCTGAAACTGGGGAGGTGTGTGTGTGTGTGTGTAAACTATATATGCTATGTAATGTGTATTGCATGTGCTTGTGTGCCTGTGTTTTATGATAATAAATGTGAGGAGGTATGGAGAGCTGGTTGGTGACTGGATCTGGCCTATGTTAACCTAAGCTGACATCACTAACCTCAACAACCCCAGGCTCACTACAAACCTCAATTTCTCTGGCAAATGCAGAAGCACACACACACACACACACACACACACACACACACACTTACACAAGCATGTACATAGGCTGACATTGCAAGCAGGCAGCAATAAGGAATACAACACTTTTTCTCTTTCCTGCGCCCAGCCTGCAGCCCTTGATGCTGCTAGTTCCCATAAAACTTCTTTCTGTTCTTTACATTGCCGGCTGTCAGTGCTCGGCATGTTCTCCGCGTCTACATTCCTAAGCTCCGCTGCTCTCCAGCTCTGAGCAACCGCTGCCCGGCTTCCTCTGCTCCTCTGGAAGCCTCAGTAGCTTTACACCCGTCTCCTAACATTTCTGTCCTCATGTTCCGTTTCCTCTCTTTTTCTTTGTCTAGCTGTCCTGCTTGTCCCTTTAGATTCATGAGCGCATGCACGTGTCCGCACGCCCACATCCCACACAAACACACACACAAAACCATTTCCTCTCCTCTCCATGACATCCCTCTCTCGCACTCTTGTCTCTCTCTCTCTCTCTCTCTTTCCATGTGACTGAACATCTGCTGTCATGAGCAAGCAGACGTGGGGATCTCTTGAAGGAAAACACAAAGATAGCACTGTGAGAAGACCACAGATGTGCTGACAAAAACAAGAAATGATGCTGGGCTACGAGGCGGCTAACACCTCTCCTCATGCTAGCGTTAGCTTAGCCTCCGCAGGCAGACAGAGGAACAGAGCTGCAGTGAGCTGGGGAAGAGGACAGAGGCCCCTCTGTCCTCGGCTAATCAGTGTTTGGTTTAGTAATAACTGCTAACTGCTGCAGTCCAGAACCCTCTGATATTTAATTCACAGTCAATGCAATGAAACAGCATTACAAAATTAGGACTTTTGGCAAAGCAATCCGGCTGGACACACATCCATCAATGCCGATGATCCCATAAGGCAGGACTAGCAATGTGTTTAGGGTTGCTATGACAACTCTCAACAAGAGATTGTAGATTATAAGCCTTTTTGCTCTTGTTTGTTAGAAATGCATACTGCTGTTAATGTGCCTATTAAAGCACCATATTAATGCACAGTGAATGGAACACCATGAGATTATAGGTGACAAAACGAGTCAGGAGCAGCATCATCTCAGTTATGTCACATTGTTATATCATTATGTATCATCATGTGTGATGATACATAACATGTGTGATACCCCGTCCTTAATGCAGTAGGATGTGCGCACATTTACCGCAAAAAATCTGTGAAAACCAGTGATATGTTTATGATGCAATGTGTTTTCAAAATCGGTTAGAATTTTAAAAGTTTTCTTGAGTCTCCTGCCTTTTGTGGCTGTTACAATAGAATAGACAACATCAGTCAGATTGTACAAACATTGGCCTGGTGTCATCCATCCATCCATCTGTCCATCCATCCATTTTTTTCAACAACCAGTTCTTAATCACGTAATTAGGATACCATCAGACTCACATTCCAAACAGCCGCGCCACTGTAGTGCCAAAGCGGTCATACAGAAAACCATTGGGCAGCGTCAGGAAATTATTCATGAAAGAGGCGATGGTGAAGACCAGCGAGAACTGCTCATCCTGTCCGCTGCAGTCTGTGTGAAAGAGAGCGGAAGAGACACAAAGAGAGACAGAAATAAGGGGCGATGGGGTAGAAAAAGTGTGTTCAATGAGGTGACGGTGAAGATCAGAGAGCTCCTCATGCTCACTCCTCGTGACCAGTCGACAGAGACAGCGGCAGGTGTGTGTATGGGAGTGCACGTGCGCCCTGTGCATGCTTGTGGCCATGAGAGATTGCGCGTTTCAATGGTTTCTGAGCTTTGAATGTGACCCATGTGATGGACCCAGGCTCAAGAACCAGTTTTACATGAGATAAGGTTGAATAAAAATGCACTTTTGATTCATAAATTAATAATTCAAACACTTCTTGCATGTAACATGACATTTCAAAGCTCTGAATACAAAGATCAATTGTTTGATTTGTGTCGCAAATACAGACACTGCAGATTTCCTCTGGACTACACGTGCCACTATATGAGTAGGAGCATGTTTGTGTCCAAGTGTGTGTGGGTGTAAAAGAATACAAAGACGCCTGGCATATATCCCTCCAGGGCTGAGATACATTTTCACACCTCAAACATTCTCAAAGACTTGTTTACTGCATGTAAAAAACTTTCCACAGACATTAAGAATTCAGAGAGGTGGGGAGAGGATGCCAAACTCACCCAAGATCTGTGTCCCGTTGACTCCTGTGGCGTTGACACACAGCGAGCTGAAGTAGCCCTCCAACTTGAGGACAAAAACAAGCGAAGCCCAGCCAAACACGGCCCCGGCGAAGCACAGGCACTCCACCAGACCCGTGGCAAAGGTGAGGGAGCGACGCACCGTCAAGCTGTCCTTTAAGCCCGTCATGGTCCCACAAACACACACACAGAAAGTTCACAAACACTCTGGTGCTACTCCACACCTGCACACACGTGCACACACACACGTACGCGGACCAAGCTTTCTTCACAGTACCTGAGAAAATTGGAGATAAAAAACAAAACTTGATGTTTTCTGTTGCTTTTAGAGAAGTTTTAGTGGCATCAGTCCATCGAATAGCCCTAAAGCAAAAAGAAAATCTTCTACTGTGTTAGGTTTCACATTTTCTCCTTGACTGTCAACAACATTTAAATGGAAAATTTTACAGTTGTACAAGCAAGGCATGAGCCAAAGATGGAAAAATGTGAGCAAAAGATGCACTGTTCTTAGTTTTCTTCTCAAAAGAGACGGATTCCTTGAATTTAGAGGTTTAAATCACAGTCAGTAGAGTTGTTTTTCTAATCCCTTGGGACATCATAAATTTCATCATTGACTCCCATTTTAACCAATAGCAGGAAACAATTACAACATTGAAGCAAGAGTGTTCAGTACCTTGGTAAGCCACAAAGAGAAGTGCTATTGCTACACAAAATGGACAGCTGTTAAGTTGCAACATCCACACAGATTCACATCCACCCTGTGATACTCACAGCTCAGCCTCTGACCACTTTCTCCTGCTGCTCTCACAGGCCACTCCACCTATCTCCCTCACCCCAATCTCTGAATCTGCTGCTTTATACAGACCAGCTCCTTCCTCTTTTCCCCAGTTCCCTCCCCTTAACCCCTCTTTCTCTCCTGGCTCACTCTCTCTGTTGCGCAGCACAGAAAAGCCTTTTCTTCAAGATGGTAATGGCTGCAGAGAATAAACAAGTCCCAGCTAGCCAGACACCAGCATAACTAGAGTGCAAATGAATTTGAAAGCGATGGAATGCACTCCAGATGTGGGCGTTGGAAATCTTGGCTGGCCTGGCTTCACCAACAGCCAGGATCATCAGATTTACTCAACTGAAAAAGCACAGTGCTTGTTTGAGAAAGAGAAACAGTGAACATTTTCAAGTTTAATTATTCTGTGTGTGAAAACCGGGTCCATAGAAATGAAGCATCCTTGTACAGAAGTGCAGCTCCGGGCTGTTTTCACCAAGTCAGATGTTATGGGTCTCATTATTCTTCCACGGGCTTTAAAAGACAGAACTCATGACTAACCACACTGCCACAGGCTCTGTCTCCTAAATGTGACTTGATGAAGAGCTCTACCTTTCCAGGAAACTCCCACAGCTCTGGCAGAAACCAAAATCCCTTTCACTTGTCTCCTCAATGATGCCTTTAAACAAAAACTGCACTAATCAGGAGGAGAGCTATCACAAAAATACATAAATTATTTTGCAGTGGATTTACACATTGTTATAGTTAAACTATCTCACATTTTTGGACTGGATTTGAAGATTTCTGTTTCAGTATGACTTAAAGGAATACTCCAACATTTTGGGCAAAATACCCTTTCTCTGACTTACCCAGAGTGAGACACGATACTTGATACCGTTTTCACCTCTGTACGTTCACTGGTTCGCATCTGATGCTCAGCATTTCTTGTTAGCTTAGCATAAAGACTTGAAGTCAACAGGAGTCATTAGCCTAGCAAGATGTACAGAGGTGAAAATGGTATGGAACATCTTCACTCTGGGTAAATTGGAAAAAGGGTATTTTGTCCAAAATGTTGCAGTATTCCTTTAAAGATGTAAATAGTGGCTGTTACTATGGCTAACAACTAGGTCATATCAGCATATTTCTTGAGTATTATTTTTCACAACAAATGTGACAATAGTCAGTGGGTGTAGAGCTAAAACATGTTTATGCATGTTTCTCAACTGCTTTCGTTTCATGTCTTTCCAGACTGACTTTCATTCCTGGTGAGTGGTTGGGAAAAAAAAATATTATGAGCAAATTTTCATAGCATTTGTTAAGTTCTTAGATGTTCAGCTATATTTTGTATGCAATTCTAGATCTGAAAAGAAAAAATATTTAGTAAGTTAGTTTAGCTTTTTAGTTTAGTTTTGTTTTGTTTTTTACATGCAAAAAGTCACTGCACAGTTATACACCCATTCACAAAACAACTACAACATCTACAACAAACGGCAACAGTTTGACAGAGGAACAAAATCGATAAAGAAAAAACACAATAATATCAGCATGTTATCAAGTTCCTGTCCAGTTACCAGTCCATTCTGAAATTCCCTTAATCATCCATGTCTTCCATGACCACAAGATCCATGCAAAGCCATCGTGGCTCCAGAGACTGATTTTGATAACTAATCTTTAGCAGTTTCACTAAACTACAAGATAATGGTTGCTTTTATTTGGTCTATTTTGCCTCAGCTGAATTGAAGCATGGGCACTAAAATGGCTACTTGAAGCTTGCTACAGAAGGGAGATATGAAAGTAATTAAGTGAAACAAAAGATTGAGTCCTATAGATATTTCCACACAAGCTAATGTGTTAATGTGCACTGCATAAGGTTGTTGCTATGTAATTGTTTCCATAGCAGTAATGGTCTTGGTATCATTATGAGGCCCCTATACTGATATTTGTTAGTGATGTTGGGTTTCCTTTTTTTCCAGCTGGAAATAGGAGGCCACTGGAGGTGAAAGGACAGGCAGTAGTGGTGCAATTCAGAGGTGGAAGTGCCACTGTGACCGTAATACCAACCACAAATCCTCAAAATAGATATGTTACCGTCCTGTCACATTATCATCACAAGATGTACATACATACAGTTTGTACGCAACCGGTTTCATCAATACTTCCTGAAATATATGACCGAGAGTAAACATGCATTGAGGCAGGAACTGCTCAGCACATACACACACACACACACACACACACACACACACACACACACACACACACACACACACACACACATATGTATACGTATAAGTGATCCGCAAACCTCTGCCTCTCTCCTTCTCTGTTTATGTGTTTGTGTGTGTGTGTCTGAGTGTGTGTGTATGTTGCGTGTGTTAACCAAAGGTCAGACAGACTCTGGACTCAGAAAACCTGCTAACATCAGTAAGTTCTGGGGCAGTCAATGGGTAGATGTCGTCATCTCTGTACATAATTAGACAATAAATATAGCCAAAATAAGGATCTTTCTCCATCATACTTTCTTGCAGCTGTCAGGCATTACTTCCTCTTTCCATAGAATCCAGAAGAAACACAGACAGAGTGAGAGTGTGTGTGTGTGTGAATGAAAGAGAGAGAGAGAGAGAGAGAGAGAAAGAGAGAGAGAGAAGTACCTCGCATGACGTGCAGGATCATCTGAGGAATCCCAACGTCTCAAAAAATGTTGTAATCATCTTGAGTTTCCAAAATACATTGCATTCAACTGACCTAAAGTGAACTGAATTGAGTGTGACTCAATGCAAATGAACAAGCATGAAATGGCCCCCGACATCTGCTGCCACACCAGGGAGAAATCAATATCTATATGCTCTCACTCACTATTAAGCACGTTAAACACACAGCTGGAATGACACACTCACTAGTTAATGTTTAATAATGCAAAGGCAGCTAAACTACAACCATGGACAAATGTTTCACCTCTCTAATTTCCATTCCTTAACATTACTTTTAATCCCACTGAGTTTGAATGTATACATGGTCCACAGTGAGACAAAAATGGTCCATAAGTATAAGTCCAGTTTGAGCTTACTGAAAAAACATGATATTCAGGCTGGTAAGTGCTGTAGCAATTCATTTTATAGTATAAATGTCACTGTCTTTGCCACTGGATTCCTACAAAGGACTGTAAGCTATGGAAGAAGAACTCAAGGTAGAAAAATTACACACTGAAATACAATTACAATTACAAATGGAATTTAGCAGATGCTTTTATCCAGAGCGACACATACATGAGATTTGGATACAATACAAGCAAGGTATTAGTTGGAGACGACAACGAGAGTAAGTGCTACAAAACTAAGCTCTGGTCCAGCAGGACATGGCTGCTGGACTAAACTGATATATCCTGAATGCATAGGCTGGGACCAATTTTTATGGATTTACCTTTAGCTTTTCAGCAGTAGTAACATCCCCGTGTCTTTCCTTTGAACATTTGCCTATGGCAAAACCCCTCTCCTGTCTCAACATACCATCACCCATATATGCAACCTGTCACTCAACCTGAAAAACAACTTTTAAACCCGTCTGCTCATACAGATCCATGACTGCAATAAGTTTAAAGGCCCACCAAGTCCATTTGCACATTGCATAACTGTAAGGCTCAGTATTGCCAGCATTAGAGAAGAAGGATGATGTCTGTTTGATCAAGAAGTCAATGTACAAAAGCAAAGGACTAACATGCCCCCTGATTTAACAAATAGTACATCTGTAGAAATAATGAACCTTGTGCTCTGCATGGTATAACGTTTGGACGACTAAGTAACACCCATGCTCTAAATTGTAGTCTACACATGTGCTGGCTAGTACCTAAATAGTCATGTAATCAGACTAAAAGGGAAGGTGTGGACCAGTAACATGCAATTCACAAATAAACGAGCCTCTGATCTATTGTAATCCTAATCTGCAGCTGTGTGATGTGTTGCTCTGCCTTTCCATAGCAGGATGTGCACTAACGCGATCATATGGCCTCCTACCGTGCTCCCATTGTGAATGTACATACCATCCACCGTCAAGAGCATATATTGTTTTTCAGATGTGATGCAAAGACCCACCCGCTGAGCTCCACTCGGTTGGCGCCGCCGCTTGCGTCTTCCCAGGCCGGCTGTCACCTCCAGAGTGGGCGGGGTAGGGGATTTATCTGTCGGTCTGTCTATGCATGTGTCGGCGCCTCTAGCCTCCACCGCTGCTGGAGACAGTGACAGTGTGGAGCAGACGATCCAGGATGAAAAGCAAGATTCACCTGGAGGAAAGACTTTTTAAAGCATGTTTCACGTCAGTTCCTCCCACTGACATGCATGTGAAATTCAGAATTAACATGATTTCACAGAACGGAGATAGGCTAGCTGTAATGTTGTCTTAACAGTATTGAGTGTGCTTTGAGAGCTTAAACTAATGTTAATCAAATTCAAAACTTTTATTTATTTATTTATTTATTTATTCACTGACATACTTGCTTTTTCGGGACCCCCAAATATCTTATGTCGTGAGCAGTTTAGCTAACACCAGGCTAATAGCTGGCGGTTTATGCTAGCATTCTTTTCAAATCTTTTAGCTAGTTTCGCTCGACATAAACTGTGAAACATAAAAGATTACAGAATAAAAGATTATCATGCAAATCCTTACATACCTCGCTAATTTCCGACCGTTTAAGTATATTTTTGCTTATAGTCTGACACTGTCAACCAATACAAAAAAAAAAAAAAAGCTATTTAATTACTCACTATGCAAAGTGTCAGTCAAAATAATACATCAATGGTCAGAACCGTTAAGATCGTAATTTAGAGTGAAGGGATTACTCATCAACATGATTGATTGGAATTTGTATTAGTGAGCTCAAAACAAAAACAGATTTTAAAAGGGTAGTTAAACCACTCACTCATGAAACACACAATACATTAACAAAGTATAAATACCCATAAAGTAATCATAGAATAATTATAAAATAACCCTGAAAGCATTCAGATTGGAAAAATTAAATCCAACACGTAAGAACACCATGGGTAAAACACTACTAGCAACATCAAATGACCCACTAGAAAAAGCATTAACTTCTGCCCTATTGCACAATTATTTATAACTTCTGAGAAAAAAGTGTTATGGAGGCGGACAGCTTCAGGATATGTATTATTCTGGAACATGGATGTTCTAGTCTAAATGCTATAGTCTTTTATTGTGAGAAAGAAGAAAATTAAAAAGGTTGTGAGCCAGGTCAGATGGATCCCTTTTAGAACTGTAAGGCCCTTCTTTTGTAATCTAGCATTAAAAATTTCTGCTAAAGAGTTAGGGCCGATCACATCCAATAATTCATAAGCATCACTTGGTCCAACTGCCTCCTGTCCTCAGTTGACACATTATCAAACCACACAGTTATTGCTTAGGTAAGGATGCCCTCCACTGCTGCTCTATAAAACTGCACCATACCATCCCTGGGTATACCACATTTTTTTCAGTTTCTGGTGAGCTTTCTTGAGAATAGTAAGGTTGTAGTCTCCATTTCAAGGTGGCGATTGTCACTCCCAGGAATTTGTAGCTGTCCACTTGTTGAATTTCATTGTTGTTGATGACCAAGGGTAGGGGTCCCCACAGCTCCTGCAAAAGTCTACTGCTGATTCCTTGGTTTTGGAAACATTTAATTCCAAGTTGTTTGCATTACACCAGTCGACCAGAGATAAAACCTGACTATCCTGTCAGCTGTTTCATCATTGTTAGAGATCAAACCCATTACTGTGATGTCATCAGTGAAAAAACATCCTATCAGAGTTGGAAATACAGTGATTTGTGTACAATGAGTACAGGAGTGGGGACTGTACACACCCTGTGGGGCCCTGGTGCTAATGGTTAAGGATTTAGAGAATGTGTTAAGTTTGACCACCTGTGTCCTCTCCAAGAACAAGTCAGGGACCCATTGACACAGGGACTGTTCAACTCCTATATGAATGAGTTTGTCATACAGAATGGATGGAAGAATAGTGTTAAAAGTTGAAATGTTATCAACAAACAGAGCCCTTGCATAGGTGTCAAGACCCCTCTAGGTGTTGAAAAATAGAGTGCATCAACAACAGACCTGTTTGCTCTGTATGCAAATTGATAAGATTTTAGGACAACACCAGAGACATGATTACATACCAGATGTTCAAAGTTTCTCATGATGACAAATGTCAGAGTAACAGGTCTGTAGTCATTCAGACAGATTAGGTTGGGTTTCTTTGGCACAGGCGGACTCACAGCTGACTTAAAACATGCTGGGTCCCTCTGCTTAGCAAGGGACCGGTTAAAAATCTCAGTTAAAATGAGGGCAAGTTCATATGCACAACATTTCATAGCATAGCATATCAGGGCCTGCAGCCTTCCTACTGTTTTGCCCGTACTGCAGGTTCCTTACCTCATTCCTTACCTAAAAACGGTAGAGTAGCTTGCTCTGACACATGAACAGAACGAGGCTGTGGGTCCACTTTAGTCTCAAACCTGCACCAAAAGTTATTCAACTCATCAGGCAGGTTAGGTTCAAGCGACTTTTAGCTACACCCATAGACTGTAAAAATATGTTTTATTCATGCTAAAATCCTCTTTTACTCTCAGTAAACCCCATGACGTAAAGATATGTTTATAATAATAATATTCTTATGTGATGAAATTAAAGTCTTTGTCAAAGCCTTTTCTGTGAGTGAAAGCAGAGCTAACAGCTTATCAGCTGTACTGATATAACTGAAATTGAAGTCGTATTTTTTGTTAGACAGCCAGTCACTGGTGGCCATAA
>OMKZ01047690.1:0-18464 GCA_900302535.1 Neoniphon sammara | reverse complement strand
ACTGTAAAAATATGTTTTATTCATGCTAAAATCCTCTTTTACTCTCAGTAAACCCCATGACGTAAAGATATGTTTATAATAATAATATTCTTATGTGATGAAATTAAGTGAAAGCAGAGCTAACAGCTTATCAGCTGTACTGATATAACTGAAATTGAAGTCGTATTTTTTGTTAGACAGCCAGTCACTGGTGGCCATAAAGTAAAGACATTACTATCACATCACCTTTGTGCCACTCAATATGTGAATGGGAGGCTCCTGTACATGAAGTCATTTCTCTCTGTGCTGTCACCCACTTGTTATTTAGTCTTTCTGCGCCCCCCTGTGGCCATTCATTAGAATTACATGACCTCATGTGACAGGGACAGTGCTGCTGCCAAGCCTGCAGCACACAAGAAACAGCAGCTACTGTGTGAACGAGGGCTAGTTCCAACTTGGGGTAAAGCTATGACTTTTATTAAACTTAGAGGAGAGGTGATGATTTATCAAGTATGCATGAATTAATAGGATTTAAATGCCCGTGGTCAGAACCGTCATGAAGGGGGTTAAAATGGGAGTGATTCAGGGGGCCCAAAGCCACATAGGGGCCCTGGTCTTCTGAAACACAATGTCTGGACAGTTGAGGTGTCACCATGTGTTATGTGTCACTTGAGGAAAAAACAACAATAACTCTATAATTAACACAGTAAGTGATGAAAAATAGAGTTTACACACTTAGTGGAGCCCCCATCCATCCCACTGAATGGTTTTCATGGGGTTGTGTTTCTTCAAGAGGAAGCATCTTTCTCTTGCAGGAGCAGTGGCCGCATGGCTGACTCCAGATCAGAAGGTTGCATGTTCAAATCACATCAAGGTCAAGCAAAGGTAACTCATTGTTCCTCTCTGGTTTGGGTGGCCGACACTTCAGACTGGCCGTCCTGCTGCACAACCTGAGTCATCTTTGAACGAGTCACCCCATAACTGTTGCTGATTCATACACTAACAATAATGTGATGTGATGTGTTTGCTCCATCTCTTCCTCTCTGTTGGAACTGGCAAGAAAAGCTGCTGAATGCGTGCTCTGCTGTGTGGGACAGATGTTGTATATAAAAATAATGACATCAAGCCATGAAGTTGCCAGTTTTATGCATCTGGTTTATTGGTTGAAATAGGAAACAAGAGGCAAGAAAAGTGCACTACAACATACTACACCATCTTAAGCCATTTAGTCTCATATTCAGTGTTAAAATCTTGTTTTTCTTCAATGAATCAAAAATAAAGTCTGCCAGGGGGATGAGATAATCCCACTTGTTTCCAGTGCAGTTTCACTTGTTTCAGGAATCTTCACAGAAACAAGTATAAATATGTTGAAACAAGGCAGAATAAGGCAGATCAACTCACTAGTATCAAGAAAATGACACTTGATTCAAGAAATCCTGGAAACAAGTGGATTAGCATTGGAAACAAGTGGGATTATCTCATCCCACTTTTTCACTTGCTTTAAGAAAATTGCTTGAATTGCTTGCTTTAAGAAAAAGATTTTAAGACTGCATATGAGACTAAATGACTTGTTAAAATGGTTATTTTCTGCTGTGTGTAAGGCTCGGGCTCCAGGATAGTCTGTGCTGTGGATTGGACACACACACACACACACTCCAACACATTCAGATAAGCCTTGTGAGGAAGACACGATGGCACGAAGCACTTCACTCAAAATAAAAACAAGAATGTGAGATGATCCCTGAACGGTGGCAAAAATAACAACAGAGCTAATCACTCAGGAGCTAATGCATGTTATCTTTCCCCCTCACGCACATACACACACATACAGACACACAGACACACACACACACACAGATTAACGGAAGCCTCCAAGGAAGCGCGCGCTTTACATCGTACATTACTATATTCTCAGTAGCAATCCCAGACCTCTCAGCCTCTCATTTGTTTTGTCATTTATGAGCCTCCATGCGTTCTCCTGCAGTGTCCCAGTCCATGAAACCACATGCTGCAACAGATGCACCTTTCAAGAAGCCTCTCTAACAGGAGGAGAGGCGCCTACTGATAGATGTGCACCCGTGATTGGACCACTGAGGGTGGGAGTGGGAGTGGGATACACAAGAAGGCGTTGACATATTTAGAGCCCCCAAGACTTGGGGAAGAGGGGTGGAGAGAAGGATGGAGGGGAGTGTGTGTATGTATATGTGTTTGGGGGGAGGGAGAGGGCAAGATAATGACAGGGAAGAGAGACTAAGGGGGAATAAAGATAGCCATTTTATTTTTAAAACCATCTGTTTTGCGTTGAATGAGTAGATATACTCATATATACTGTTTAGCCACGGAAGCAAGTTAAGAAGGCTATTCAAATCAGCAGTATATATATATATATGTATATGTATGTATGTATAGGATCACAGGCACGTGAGCAGTGTAGGATATTATCCAGGACTGTGAGAGGGGAAAGAGAAAGATAGAGAAGAGATAGTGAGAGGCAGAGAAGAGAGGGGGAACGAAATGGAAGAAAGATGATACAGGTTTATTTATCCTGGGGAACAAGGAAACAAAAACAAGACAGACAGGCCCCAGAGGACTGAGGACCATTAAAAGCTAAAGGCAACAGTCAAGGCAAGGTTCTTCAAGGCATTACAGTATTAATGTATGATAGCATTGTGTTTTGCCTTTCACATTTAATGGAAAAGTCCCTTTGCTTTGCTGTTTTGACGATGGATGTCAGAGTTCAGGTGGACCCAGACTGAATGAACTGAATCTCACCCTGGCACCCATGGGTCTCAATCAACATCTTAAATAATTCTGGCCCGTATTCTAAGTTTGTTGGACTGCAGGCACACGTCCACGTGTGTATATGTGTGTATGTGTGTGTGTGTGTGTGTGTGCATAGCCACGGTTGCCACAGCAGACGCAGCTGTCCGGCCTGTTGGACTGTGCCTATGTCACTATTTCGGGACCATGTGTTGTTCGAAAGGTCAGATAAAGTAGCTTGGAATCTTCACAAAGCAAAGAGGGGGTGTTGAAAGGGCAGGCGGGTCCCAGCTCACACACACACACACACACACACACACACACACACGGCAGTAATGACAGAGAGAGAGAGAGAAACAGAGAGAGAGAGAGAGAGAGAGAGAGGTCAACTTGTAGTAGTGACTAGTAAGTGAGACGCTAAGCAGGGCTTCAGTGAGAAGGCTGGACTTTAGCAGTGAATGAAAACTTCCTGAACAACACAAAGGGGATCATTGGAGGCTCCTGCTGCATTAGTTTCAACAAAGAAGAGGGCGCCACAACTGAAGAAAAGTGCGATTAAACGTTTGATCCTGTGGACAGTTGGAGAAGCAGACATAAGACGTCTCTGAGGATCATGGACGAAGAATCGCCCAACCAGGAGCTCTCTGGGTCTGTGGAGACGACCAGTCAGACTGATGACAACAACAACCGACAGGTGTGTGTGTCTTGGCATGGATTTGTTAACATTAAATTGCAGATTTAAGGGTTTACATGCACTTGCAAAACCCACAATGGCTGCTGTTATTCTGTGTAAAACCAGGAATAGGCAGTGAGAGTATTTGTGGCGGTGGCAGGTGTTTTGTTTGGAGAGAAGACAGCAGGACAGGAGCAGCGGCTGTGAGCTGAGCTACACCTGTTCATGAGCCTGGCTGAGGAATTTAACACATATAGACGCACGAGTTATGCATACTCATGCATGCACGCTCACACACACATACACACACACATGGAGTTCCCTATTCCCACTGATGAGTCACCGCTGCACAGCCTGACCTGGCGTGACTGTTCCTGAAGTGCAGTCGTCGATCAACAGACCAAATGGGCAGGAATCAATTAACACTGAGATTATTGAACAGAATTATGATGATCTCTTATGTGACAATGATGATGATGTAAGCTGTATTTTTTTGCATATAAGATTTTAAATAATTTAAAGTTGCAATAATATGCCATTGTTTTATGGCTGCCACATTATATCAAATAGAAAATATGTAGATGCCATTTCCCTGTAATTCAGCAGGACATCTTTGGAAACCTTGAAATGTCCATTAGAATTTAAAATAGTTTGGTTTATTTTAGTTTAGTTTACTTCAACAATCTTTTAATAAATTCAACTCTATTTATTTTTTTTCTTTTTGAATTGTTTGATTGAAGTGAAGTTGATCTGTATTTTAACTTAAGATGGTTCTGAAAAATTACAAAAGGCCATTTTCCATGTGAAAGTCCCAACCCTTGTGTCTAAGTAAATGAGATAAAATTTCAGACTGAACCTTGGAGTCTCAAATTACATTCAATGGTACAGTACCATATAATCCCTGGGGTCAAACGTGGGCACTAATCTTAGCACGTATTACATAATTTTGCTGTTCAAACTTGTGTCCTTCATATCTTACACAGGATTGTCATCAGTTTAATTTCATCTCATTTGTTTTTAAGTTTGAACACATTTAGATTAAAATCAGTGAAACTTAAATTATGCAAATATGGCTACAACATTATAGGAGTAGCTGAGAGAAGAAAAACAAAGTACACTGGGTTCGAACAATATAGCTTCTTTAAGGCTGATATCATAAGTTATTGATTATCAGTATTTGTACCCATTTTCCATATCTTTCAATTTAGCCATCTTAATGCCACAAAAATGCATGATTGACTGATGTTGGATGTTTAATGAAAGGGCAATATTGTCAATATTGTTGATGTATTGAAAATGAAGATATCCTAAATAATTATAACCATAAAAAAAGATAAAGCGTCTGTGTCAGCAGATTTACAGGGTAGAAGCAGATGTGCAAGCTGTTTGCATTATCAGAAATGCAGATGGAACAACTAAACTGTATTTTCTGTTGTTCGTCCTCTAGACAGAGGTGCCAGGGCCGGAGGAGAGCGAAGCCCCAAAGGCAGAGGCCTCGGTGGGGGAGAAGGTAAAAGGTCAGGGGGTGGAGGGAGAGGAGACGACCCGCGGGGATAAAGACGCAGAACGGGGAGAAGAGGAGGCCAGGGCTGAAGATACCGAGCCCCAGACAACGCTGAAGCATGGAGAGAGCGACGCTGAAGAGGCCGGAAAAGATAAAGACAAAGAATCCACTGCCGCTGAGATGAGAGACCCCGAAACAACAAATGGAGAAAAAGATAGGGATGCGGATCGGGAGGCGGAGAAGACAGAGTCAAGAGACAAGGGTGGAGAGGAAGGAGAGGAAGAGGTGAGAGAGGAGAGCAAAGAAAAAGAGGGAAAAGGAGAAGAAAAGACAGAGGCGGGTAAAACAGAGGAGAAGAGGACGGAAGATGAGAAGGAGAAAGCTGCAAAGGGGGCAGACGACAAGAAAAAACAAGTCAAAGAAGCAGCCGGAGAGGGGAAGGACAAAGGGAAGAGTAAGGAGGTAGAAAAGCCAGGGAAGACAAAAAGAAAAGGTGGTGCAACTCCCTCCTCTACGCCCCTTGCTCTGTCCCGTCCAAAGATGTCTGCGCGCTCTGTCAGAGCATCCACAAAAAAAGACATTATTGCCAAGTTCCAACAAGGAGCACCTGAGTAAGTTCTTTAAAAAAAAACATGCTGTACCTCAAATAGATTACACTATGTGTGCTGTAGGGGTTTCATAAGGAATATTGTGGAATGTTTTGACATTCTTAGGACACCAATACCCCGCAACTTCAAAGTTCAGAAGTCAGCCGCGGCCATGGCAACCGGGGCTTCAATCAAGCAGAAGATGCTTCAGTGGTGCCGCAACAAGACTCGCAACTACGAGGTGAGATCATGACAGAACCGCTATCAAATGGTTGATACCTCTCCCTTCTTAACTCATTCATTAAAATGATTTGGGATCAGTAACTCTGACAAATAAACAGGCCCAGGTGAAGACGTCCCGTACAGAAATCCAATAAACGACCCAAATGACATATGCAACAGTTGTATCCATTTAGCCTCTGAATCGGAACAAAGCAAACGAGCCACAGGTGTGAATACAGCCTTAGACAGCTCTCTCCACCACCACATGTTGGTTGCTTCTTTAATTTGTAACCTGTCTGTGTGCATACACACCGGAGAAATGTCATCATATATCACACACAGTATACAGTCAAACATCACATGAACCAAATATATATATATAACCCCCTCTGGATGTTACACATACATGTGCATATTGTATATGAACACAATATCCTTTCATATATGTGCACCCATGCCTGCTCAACATATTACAGTGGCAGCTGGTGACTCATATGTATATATATATTTGGGTGAGTGAGTATATATGGGTGAGTGCATGTTGGTGTGTGTGTCATATATGGGTAATTAATATGGACATATGCCATTTATAGAACTCCCCTTGTATGTACATATATTGCATGTCCATATGGGGTTTCTTGCTCTCTGCATTGCCTCAGTCCACACCATCATCTTCTCACCTTCGACCTCTCAGGGCATCAACATTGAAAACTTCTCATCGTCCTGGTGTGACGGGATGGCGTTCTGTGCCCTGATCCATCGCTTCTTCCCTGATGCCTTTGACTACTGCTCACTGAGTCCAGAGGAGAGGGAGAAAAACTTCACCCTGGCCTTCAAAACAGCAGAGTAAAGAGCACTTACCTCTTTCTCTTTTTTTCTCTCTATTTCTTTGGTTATGAGCATATGACTAATGTCACTAATTCTTCTTATTTGTGTCCCTTTCATGCCTCTCATTCACCTCTTCTCTGTCAGGTCCCTGGCTGACTGCTGCCCCCTCCTGGAGGTGTCTGATATGATCATGATGGGTAACCACCCAGACCCCATGTGTGTGTTCACCTACGTCCAGTCCCTCTGTCACAGCCTCTCCAAAATAGAGAAAGAAAGGAAAGATAAAGAAAAGGAGGAGAAAGAAAAGGGCACAAAGGAGGGCGGGGAGGAAGGAGAGAAGCCGCAGACAGAGGAGGAGGAAGGAGATGCCGGTGCTGAGAACGGGATGGGAGACATCCAAGAGGGGAAAGAGGGAGAAGAAGCTGTGGAAGCTGAGAGGGAGGGAACTGGGGAGGAGGAAGAGGTGCCGATAAGTCCTGGGACGGAGGGAGATGGAGAGAAAGAGCACAACGAGGGAGATGGAAGAGCTGCAGTCGGAGCAGAGGCCTAGAAAAGAGCATGGCAGCAAACAACAAAACACTGAAAAGACCAAAAGGAAAAGGTTGTTTATAAGTTACTACAATCAGTAAGTCTTATAGTTTGGTATTAGTGTTGAATTATGGGTCCAGCATAAGAGTGTGGCAAAATAGGTTAACCATACTGGAATGCTGTCAATGTAAAGTTACAGTCTGTGAGTTCTGATTTTGATGTGTGCACTACAATTTGTAAAATTTCAAAGTGTGACAATTATGCTGTTTTTGTTTTTTTTTCTCCATTCACTATTGTGTTGCTGTTAATGGCTGTTTGGTCACATGGAATAGAAATGTTTGGTTCTTACATTTGTTCTGTATTCATAGAGAATAATAAACTAAATGATGAAATGATGAATCTGTGACAAGTAAATAAATGCATTTCATGAGTTTGTGAGGGGCTAACTTGGAGGGGTATAAGAAATATGACAATGATTTGATGACACTAGTTTTGTGTGTGGTGTGTGTGAGTGTGTGTAAGTCTGTGTGTGTGCGAGAGAGAGAGAGAGAGAGAGAGAGAGAGATTAATCTATTCCATTCCATTATTCCAGGCTGTGAAGTCTTTCATGCAAAACTAACATTGAACTTCTTAAAATGACTCTGAGAATTATATATGGAAAAAATAAATGCTGACATGAGAGTAAATTTCACTGGGGAATATATATTGGGTTGTCACCTGTTTGTAACTTCTCAAGTTCAGAAGTTGCTACAGAATTCATAGATCCATGTTAGACTTGGAGCCTGAAGCCATGATTCAAACTGTTGTTAACACAGCATTACTGCAAATCTGAATATAGATTCATTGGACAGTCTTAAATGCCTTGTTTTTTAAATTCATGATATAACAGCAGTGACACCACCAAAGAGAAACAAAGTAAAAAGCATGGAACTTGAACTAAGAAATTGCAATGGCTCTGCTTTCTAGGCATTACGGTAACCGACGTCTTGTCACCGGAAAGGCCATTGTGTACAGTCGCACCTTTTGTAAGCTAGCTAGCCTACCAATTGTATCGCGCTCCTTTCCAACTTAATTCTCCCCGGCAGCAAAGCAAATATGTCAACAAACATGCCGCCGACCAGCCTGACTCTGGAGGCACAGCTGCTGTCCATAATGGACGTCCTTGCAAAAGCGGCGGTCGCCGAAATTAGCCAGCTGTTCTCGGAGAGCTCGGCAGCGCTGCGCCTGCAGATATCTCAGAGCCTGAAGGAAAACGAAGCCTTGAGGATGAGGATGAAGGTGATGAGGAGTGAGCTCTTCTCACTGAGACTACAAACCAGGACAAATGCATCTCGGCCGGCCAGTCGTTTCTGCCTGGCCAGGGCAAACATCCCCAAACCACGGACTAAATCACTAGGTAATGCTCAAATCCAGCGGAACAATATAATACTGAAGTAACGCCCTCTCATCCATCAGGCTGATTATTTACCATTTACATATTGGCCATTGGGGTTGTATGCTGCCTTCAAGTGCTTCTTGTAAGCTCATACTTCCGAGCTCGGAAGTTGTAAACAAAACTTTTCCAAAACGCATTCACGTGCTTTTGGGAAATAAAAACAAAATGGACGCCACAACAAAACCTGTTTTCTTGATTGCTGATGTTTAAATATATTAATCAAGCGAAAGTGCTGCTTTGTGTTGTCGTGGCAGAGTGATGAGGAAAATGTAATTTGTTACATAGGTAAATATGCGACAACTTAAAGTTAAACAATGAATTAAAATAGAAATGTCAAACAGTACCAGTTATTACTGGGAGCACTTGAAAGCAGGGACGTAAAACATTCCACACCTGGTAAACCATATAACCCTGTTCTTCGCCTACTGCACCACCAGCTGTCCTCACTGTTCTGACATTTGTTTTACTCCACTAGTCCATGTAAAACCACCAGATGTCCCAAAGGCTGTGGAGGATGCTGCTGCTATTACTAGACCATCAGAGGAAAAGACTGCGTCTGCTAACACTGAGGAGGTAAGTGCAGTGCAAACTTTCGATAACAGGTGACATATATTTTATTTATATAATGTTTTTGTGTGCACATACATGTATTCTTATCTTGATGTGGCAGTGTGCAGAAGTGGAGACCCCAGATGTCATCTTGATCAAGGATGAAGATGACATTGGTGGATGCAGGCCTGTTGCAGGTGAGTATGGTGTTGTTCATAATAATGATAATGTGGTACTAAGTACCAACAGATGCACCTCCCTTTCTCAAGGCATGTCAACAGCCAGCTGTTGTCAGCAGTTTTCAGTTTTATTGGAGATGCACTGCACTGGCCATAAACCATAAAAAGAAAACTTCCCTTTTGCATCATTGGTGCATGCACAAAATGAGGAACATGCATTTTCTTAGTATTTAGTATGTTTTAATCAGAATCCCATGGGCAAGACTGTTTGAATGAATGAGTGAATGAATGAATTAATGATCACTGATGACGAATGAATGGCCAAATTAGAAAATCTGAGTTTTCCTGGGCGTTTGCTCTTTGATTTTCTATCAGCCTTGTATCATATCATGGGGAAAACACCAAAAACGTTAGGCTTTATATTTTGCCATGGTTTATTTTCCCATGTTATCTTTTTTATAATTTAATAGTTGTCAAGTAGTCCTATGTAAATATCAGATACATAATCATTTTCAGACAAAATGTGTCAAATTCACATTTATTTCAATTACATTGTTGTTTTTCACAATGAAATATCAGCTCACAGTAATTTGAATTGAAGCCAGTGAATTTGGAGCTATAGGCCTATAAATACAGTTGTAGGACATTGACTCCTCTTACATCATGCTCTCCAAATTAATTTTGGTATTGCAAAGCCTGCTCAAGCTTCATTCATTTTCAAAGAGTAACCAAACCCCAAACCCAAATCTCTGTGAAGCTGGACCTTTCATGGTGAAAAGTAGGGTGCTCGATTGGACTGGTGGCAGGTGATGTCACCTGCTATACAGTACAACAGATGGTGACATCACCTGCCACCAAAGACCAGGCACCCCACTTTTCACCATTAGAAGTCAGGCTTTACAGAGATTTAGGTTTCGGGTTTGGTTACTCTTTAAGCCAGCACTTAAATTTCCTTGGTTTTTAGGGAATGTCCCTCTTGCTTCATTTGGCTCACATGGTAATGGGACACCCTCAGACATAAGGGTGGCTTGTGGGAACACACAAATCTGAGGGTTAGTGTCTAGGGCAAGTGTTCAGGGGGTGGATTGGGACCAGGGGAATGTTTTGCTCAAGAGCATGTCAGCAGGGCAGATGCTAGCTGACTCACCACAGATTAGATTTCAAGAAGTCTGTTTGCCTCCAGGACAAATCAGCCAACATTGGTTCACATGTGCCCGACTTCATGTGACTAAAATGTGATTCATGGTGTCACTATGCTGTTTGTCTTTGCAGAAGGTCGGGATGACTTTGGGAACCACAGCACGCAGGGCGGTGTTGCCACAGAGACTCCAAATTTAGAAGCCCCAGGTTCCTCCAGCCTGACAGGTGATAATGAGGGCCTGCGGATCGTGAGCGTCCACGGTCGAGGGGAGGGGCCTCTGGAGGGGAATGACACCCTCTTTACTGCCTCTGAACTGCAGGCTCTCAGCTCTCTGTCACCTGACCACACCCTCAGTCATGACGGCCTCCTGAGTTTCAGCAGCGGCGCTAATGAGAGGCCTCCGGTGAGAGGGATACAGGATAATGGTGTGGGACTGGCGAGGAACGGCCAACTAGATAGAAACCAGTCCGTCCAAATGGCTTCAACATCACTGAGCCCTGCGATGAAACCACCAGTGGGAGGTGACGGTAAAGGGAGCCACCTCAGTCACGTCAGCCAGTTTCCCCAACCGCAGAACCCCATCTTCCCTCACATCACCAACAAATCCCTGGACTGCGGCTTCTGCGGGGAGCGCTTCCTCAGCCGCGAAGACCTGATCGTACACCGGGCGAGCCACACCGGAGAGTCGCCCGTTCCCTGCACTCTGTGCGGCAAGTCTTTCGTCAACAAGACCACGCTGAGCATCCACATGCGCATCCACACGGGGGAGAAGCCGTACGCTTGCCTCCAGTGCGGCAAGCGCTTCACCCAAAACGGCAGCCTGAAGATCCACCTGAGGACTCACTCCGGGGAGAAGCCGTACACCTGCTCGCAGTGCACCGCCAGCTTCAACAACCCCAGCAACCTGCGCAGACACATGATCACACACACCAGCAACGGGGTGCTCTGACACTGTGGTCAGACAATAATGAAATGAGTTTAAGGGACATCGTGGTGTTTTTAGTTTCTCTGTAGTTTTTTATGACAAATGTGTTTCCCTTCACTGTGTCCTCATTTTGTCCCCGGTGTGTGTTGTTGTTTTGCAACTGCAGGGGGAAATGTGCTTTATAAATAACAGGTAGGCTAATGTGTAGTCTGGCAGCTTCCTTGTAGAATCAATGGATGCTTGTTGTTTGAACTAATTATTTGGCAACTTTCATTCTTCTGTAATCTCATGAATTGTTTTTAAAACTTTTTACCATTTGAAATACCAGTGATTGGAAAACGATCCACAAAAAACTTGCCTGGCATGAGATCAAGGTGAAGACCCACTGCCAGGTAGAGCTGTCTGGCACACTGGGCAGATCAGGCACAATGCCTAGGGCCCTGCCTCCCTCAATATCGGGCCCACACAGCCAATCAAGATTTGTTTGAAACCTAAATTAAGAAAAAAAGTCTATTATAATTAATAATGGCCCTACTAGTTATTTATTCATTGGCTCAAGGCTGAGCGGTCAGCCAGTTAGGTCATACATTTCAATGGCATGGAAAATGTCAAAAAGGTTCTATCCATCAGGTGTGGAGAAACATCAGATGAAAGAAGAAGAGTTGTCATGGATAAAAAGTAGAATAATTTACTTTTCTAAGTGTTACTGGATTTGTTACATATACAGTCATGCCATTCTGCAGAATGGTTAGCAGGTGGGCGGTCCGCCCACACTCAGCGTGGGACTGCCTAGCAGAAAGATCAGCCTGTAGCTGGTCGCTTGTACAAGTGTTGTGGTAAGTTACAGGCTTTTAGGTAACTGTGATACACTTTTAGACTTGTCATCCTGTATCATAATACAGCTCTCTTTTAAGGCCACATTATACTTTGCATGTCCACATAGCTGCAAGGGTGCATGTCGGTAAAGAAATATGGGTGCACAGCAGATGTCCGCATGTACATCTGCTGTGCACCCATATTTTTGTGACCGTGCGGACTGTACACTCCTAAGCGAGCCCAGTGCGCACGCTCCAGGAGTTCTTCTGGTACCCACATTCTTACAACTCGTTTCTAAAAGAATATAGAGACAGTGTGCAGATTCATGGAGAGAAATCGCCAAGACAATGAGAAGAGATGTGGAGGCATTCAAGTTCAAGTTGAAGCATCTGCAAGACAGATTTGTGAAAGCCAGTTGAACTTCATTAAATACTGTGACACTCTTCTGGTAGTACAGCCAAATTCTAGCATAACCAGAGGTACGTGTTTGTCCGCAGTCTGTGAGCTTGTCCACGGCTGCCTGAGTGTGCACTGTTTCAAAGTATATCAGGGGCTTTAGGTCAAACTGTTTTCAACCTTTTTTGCAAGCTGACTTTGTAAAACACAAGGGCCCCAATTGATTTTTTGCCCAGGGCCTCCAAATGTCTAGGAACGGCTCTGCTGCTAGAAGACAAAATTTCATAGGGGAAATCAATTTTGGCACAACACTGGTACTTGCCAAGCTGTTGGTGCAGATGAATGGAAAACAACTTTAGCAGGATTTTGTTGAAACCAGTGGATTCAGGTAGCTTGTTTAGCTTGTTGCAGTAAGGTTTGCCGGCAAAGGTAATGTCATATTTGAAAAATGTAAAAAAAGATATAATAATGAGAAGAAGAGTGACAGTCTAAAAGTGATGTAATGATGTCCCTTTTTAAACTTTTGGATTTTTTTGGATGACAAGCAATTGAGTCGTCTGATATTAAGCAGTGAAATAACAGCAATAGACAGATTTTGTAGGTTAAACCTCAAACCTAGGATTATATCATTGTGACCACTGCAATTTTTCTGAAGCAAAAAAATGTTTGGCTTATTGTATATTGTACTGTATACTCAGTATAATTGGAGGATATTGCCTCATTTCTCTCTCTCCTCTCACTGTGCGTGTGTGTGTCATATTTAAAAAGCAAACTACCTCCTCTGTCCTTTCTATTGTAGTTCTGTTTTCCTTTCCGCCTTTTTTTATACTTCTTGGACAGTCTCAGACTAGGCAATAATGAATTCATGGAGAATTTTCTCCACTAATTTATAGTCTCAACATACAATTTTGAATAAATATATTCTGATTTTTCACCAACGGATAATCACTTTGGTTTATTGAAATCTTTCATCCTCTCATACAAGGCTCTTAAAGTTTGCACCTCTAGAGTGCAGCATTGTTTGTGTTTGAAGTGATTAGAGTGACACAGGCCTGACTCATAAGCATTGCTGGAGACTCTCCGGGAAACAAGGGGAAATTCCTTACATTGTTCCTCTTTCCACTAACCCCACACTAATCTATTGTTTATCTGAGTCCCACTTTGTTGGCTTTGCATTTCACCCAAATGTCTGAGATGAAAAGGTAATGTATAGAGAAAATAACAGGAAATAACAAGGAATCAAGAGGTCTTAAAGAAATATATTAAGTACTGCCATTTGCACTGTTTTATGTGAAAGCAGAAGAAAAGTAGGAAAGAAAATAGGTTTAGTCATGCAGTGACCCAAAATAGATGTCTGTGGTAATGCATGACCCACACAGATCAAGTGATTATGATGGATGCCGCCTGCACACAGGGAAAAAATTACTAGCAAATGATAACCATACTGGGCAGGCACATGGTTGGTCACTACTGGGTTTATATGTCAATAGTTTATCGTGTTAGTGTAGAATGTCAGACTTCCCATAGAAATGCCGCTTCCTTTTAGGCCATTGTTCTTGGGCAATCAATTAAATGACATCAGTGTTTGAGTGAGTGAGAGAGAGGAAATGGGAGGGGAATAGGGGCGGAGGAAAATATCCTACATTACTAGTATTGTACCGCGACCACCACGACCCGACTTCACACGCGTGCATATTAAGCGTATTTTGCGTGTTTAAACTTGTTGGGAATACAATCCAAACGGAGGGGATTCATTCTCTAGTCCACCTGACCGATAGTTTTGTGCTGCTGACTACGGATTGACTGGACGTCTCGCAACTTGTGACACACCTGTATGAGAACAGAGGAATTCTGCTTGCGCCGTATTTACGGTAAATCGCTTGTTGATCCCGCCCTCCCTTTGATAGAAAACTCGGTGATGTTGCCTCGTCTTTAACGAGCTTGAGCAAGGACCCAGGAAAGGAGGGGAAAAGAGGACAAAACACACTAAAAGGAATACGGAGGAAAGGGTCGGGGCAGGCTACGCAAATAGGTAAGTCATTTCTGAATTATTCGTACCGGGTTGATGTAACGGAGCGGCGTTTTACTGATAACTGGTGCACTGCAGCGTTGGCAAGGAGTGGTCACATCGACAGCATATCAGCACGACTTTCCAGAGCTAACGTAAGCTAACTAGTTAGCTAGCTGGCGCCGAAGCTAACGTTACACCCCGAAGACCAAGCCCGGAGCTTCGGTCTTCTTGCCTTTGGTAGATAATTGAGTCCTAGGTCCATTAGAGTACGTTACCTTATTGCTGAAGCAGAAAGAGAGTGTAAATTAGCTTGAAAGGGTCGCTCAGGTGGATGCACGCTAACGCTAAATGTGTGCTTGCTCTGCCTGGCAGTGGCACGGCAATGCTAACGCTAGCCAGGCTGTTCGCTCTGTTTTCACTTGGCTAACGTTATATGTAGGTTATTGTGATGCTAGCTAGACAGCTAAACAGGTCACACGTCTGCTGAGCAAGCAAGCCATCCTATTGGGTTGATTTGATCTTGAACGAACAGCGTAATTTATTGGAGTAAGAGCGTACACGCTTTCCTAGGGGTAGCTTAATACCCCATGTGAGAGTCTTTTGTTCGTTGTGAGTCTTTTTATGCTGACATCTAATCGTGGCTTTCTCTATGTTGTCTGACGATGCTGTGCTGCCAACTCTGCTCACTGCTGCTGCCCCAGATAGCTAGCTTACGTTAGTTAATCAATACACGAAACTGTGATTTTTGCGAAATCAGGGAAATGATACCCCACATGCTAAGAAACTCCTCATCACATTGCTTGCTTGTAAGTATTTTGAATAAACAGGGAACTAAAATTCGTGACAAATGGACAGTCGTTCTTTCAGAATGAGGTTGTTGTACAACACAGTGTTTGCTTCCCCATGGACATTTTTTGTCCGTTGACCTAATTAACGTTGGTGTTGTTTCGATTCGTTTTCTTAGTTTCTATCCTTTAGGGAAGGACCTTTTTCTTAACCGGAGAGGACAACACGGCAGCTAGAGGGTCAGATGAGACGACTGTTGTCTAAAGTAATCACACACAGTAACTGGAAACCTCTCCACTTCTTTGACAAGCTGGCCGTACCGCTGAGCTTGTTTGTGTATTCGAGTGTGTTTAAGGGTGGTGGTCTTGAATTTATAGTCAGGGAGGCAGGTTTGTCTGTCAGCCTGTGAACCTGTTGGGTGGCTCCTGTGTGAACTTGTTTTGGTAGGGAAAAAGCTGGGTGGGGATAACTGTCACCCTGTGCTGCGAATATCAACATACAAGCCGCGTTTTCCCTTGTAAATGTTGTTTTCATGCAGACAAATGTGTACTTCAGTATCTTTCATGTAGGCCTGAGGACTAATCTAATTGGTGTTTATGTACATATTAATCATTGGGTGAGGGATTGCCCTTTAGTTGATTCTATTTACTTGCATGTGCTGCAGGTGCTACCACTAATAACAGTGAGTGTGAGTGCCAGTACGCATGCATCAACCATTCCTGAGGTTGTGTCTGCTAGTTAGTGTTTGATTGTTGATGCATGCTTCCAGGGCCACTACATTTGTTTATGTTCGCTTTTGAGGTGTATAGGTTAATCCACAGTGGGCCAATGTGTGTCTATGTATGTGCGTGTTAACATGTGTGTATGTGTTTGAACTTAAGTGGATTAAAGGGTTAAAGCTTCAAGCCCATTACAAGCCACGCTCTGCTTCAACAAGTGCCAGTGGCATCACACTGGCTTATCAGCAAACTGCAGTGTCACTTATATCGAAATCCATAAACAGATGTGCATTGTTACCGTGTGTGATCTCTTAGTGTGTGTTTTGCTGCCGGTGGCAGGTGTAGGCCCAGATTGCATTGAGCAGAGATTCATTAAGTTCACAAAGGCCGTATTGTGGGTTACATGTGTGTATGATCGCAGATGTCTTCTGACAGGGTTGAGTGAGTCATGCTGACTGATGGTTGCAGAATCAGATGGACCGATGTGACTCGTGGTGTGTCAGGGAGGGATCAGATGTTAAAGGGCTGTGTGTGCATTTGTGTTATTGACCTAAAGGCACTCTGCTTGACATTTTGACCATTTGTTGCCATTGCTGTAGGAAAAACAGAACATACCCTTTTTTGCACGTGAATATGCTCACATGTCACTCTCCCCCTTCACAGATTTCAAAACCATTGGGCTTTTGCTGCTGATGGTGCATTATATTTGTATGCTTGGGTAAACGAATCCTAAATTCATGGAGTGTAGTGAATGTAGGCTTGCTATCACTGATGCATAGTGAAAGATAAAATTTTAAGCCAATTTCTTCTTGTGCTTCAATTTTGTTTTTCTATTTTTCCTCTTTTCTCAGATACTCTGCTTGATTTTTTTTTCTGTGAGGGAGGACACGACAGGAGAGTAGCAGATTCAGCTAGGAGGGATACTGGAACACTGTCTTTTGTAATTAATAAAATAATAAATAAAATAACATAGGCCTAGGCCTACTAGCAAAAAAGTGAAAGCTTGATGGTTTGGCCATGCAGAAGTTAATGAGGATTGTTTCTGATGATGCAGAAAAAGGAGAACAGAGAACAGTCAATGGAGAACATTATTAGCAAAAGGGGAAGTGGTTGTGGTCGTATGATCAGCATATCGACTGGAGGGGATTTTCACCGCAAAACAATCATTCTGTTAATGCAGGAAGGCAATTATCAGTGGGTGGTTTACCAAAACATAGGGGAAACAGACAGGTTTTCTAATGGTTTATTTATCTGCGGTTGTGTACTCTGTTGAGGAAAATGGTTCGTAGCCCTCTTGTCCTTTTACTCATCTCCGATGGTGAATCCATAACATCCTGTTTCTCAGGAAGTGGCTAGAAGGGGAAGGGGGAATGGGAACGGGACGGCAGCGATGTTTTCATTGTTCAACGAAACCCACAGCTGACTTCCGAAAAGGCGTTAAGGCCAAAACTAGCAACTATGAGAGAGGAGAGGCGGGTGGAGGACAGGGTGCTGCAGGAGTCGGGCGTGAAGTCGTGCACATAGGGAGCACCCCACCCCTCCACCCCCCAACACTCACTCACACAAATACAAAAACACACTAAATCAGAAATGTGCATGTGGACCGACCCACGCAGAGCCCCAATCTCTCTCGATCGCCATCTCTTTTCACACTTGCGCTCACTTGCACAAACTTCTCATTGTTCCACCAACCTCCTGGACTGACAGCTGCACATTCCCTACCCTGGCTGTGGTTAAAACACACACACACACAATATCATATCATCACATTCCCAAGTATAGGGGCCAAGAAATATCACTCACAGTTCATGATCTGTCTTGTATCATTGACAGCAACGCTCATTACTGAAATAAGATAGCATGTAGAATGTTAATGATATTTACAATTATTTGGCGTGTCTGAAAAAGAGTTGTTTATATGTGTGTCAAATTACGGAATACTGCCAGATATGGGCAGATTTTGTTTATGTATGTATTTCTTTGTGTTTGGATCACTGTGACCCTTAAGCTTGTCTGGAAATGTTCCTCCACACACAGTATGGTGTGTATACAGAGAGCTCTAAATGATTACGTCCTGCAAAGGTCTTTTATTTTTTTTAATTTTCATTTTTTTTAAGTGAATGAGTGGGTGGGCAGCAGTGGTGTGTTGGCCACAGACAATGCGAGGAATGCAAGATCCGCTTTTATCTTTAATTCAGCACTCCTTCCCTTATCTGCTACCCCTCCTCTCCTCTTCCCCGCCCCCTCCCCTCCTTCTGTCTTTTTGGTTGCCTATCTTACTCCTTGTTTTATTTGTTTGCTTGTCTCTGTCTGTTTCTCTTTCTCTTGCTGGCTTTTTTCTTTCTGTCTGTAGTGGATAATATCAGTCCTGCCGTGGCTTTGACCATATATGGGCAAGTGTTTTACAGGACAGCAGTTTGTGGCTC
>OMKZ01047688.1:4354-34198 GCA_900302535.1 Neoniphon sammara | reverse complement strand
TATATATATATATGTGTGTGTGTGTGTGTGTGTGTGTGTTTTATATGTATATATTTTTTGTATGTTCAGGTACCAGACGCTGTACCAGGTTGGCGTGTTGGTGTCCCGTTCTTCCCTGTGCTGTGTAAAGATCAGGAAACTGTGGGCTCTCGCTTTGCTACAGGTGGGAACTTTAACTAGGAAATAAAAACATAAAGATGACAAAAAGAGGGGAGGACTGCTGCCTTTGGTTTTCCCATCGGCACCAATGCACTGCAGCACATTTCTACTCAGTCTGTACTTGCTTGCACAGTATGCAGCCTATAAAATGCTTGTACTACAACGCCTCAGGCTGTGACCAATCTGGATGCATTGGAGTGTATCAAGAAAACTAGACTTTGTTTTATTTATTTATTTTTTACCGCAGCACTATGGTCATCAGGAGATGAATTCAGGGGTAACTCTGAATGTGCATTCTTATGACACGTTTGCCATAATACCCCGTAGCAGAAGTATAGTAGAGCAGTACAGTATAGAAACACCAAAGACAACCACCGGATAATAACTTGGCTGATGAGTATTGATATCTCATCCACTGATGCTTGCTTTTTCAAGTCGTTTTATCGTTTAAGAATACTTAGGAAGATCGTTATTCACAAGATGCTCCTGGAGTTGATATTCATCTCAGGATAGTCAGAGGCAAGATAGTTCACTCCTTTCTAACTGTCCGCCTACAAACATGATCACAGCTAAGAAATTTATCTACAATATCTATGCATCTCTGTCTGTTTGTTTGTCTATCACATCTTAAATCTTAGACACATCACTGATCAAACCACAGGTGACATGTCAAATGCTACAAGGGGGAATAATGTATCTCATCACTGAGCTCTGACATTTTCAGAATTACACTGATTGACTGTGATTTGGTTTGACTGAGTGGCAGTCTTACAGTGTCATGTTGTCCATGTTTTGAGTTTGAGAAAATGGAAGGAAGTAGCGAGGCAAGCCATGCTGAATGGCTAATTACAACACCAAAGCACACAAGAATTTTGGATTCTACACTATAGATGACAAAATTGTCGCTGACTTGGTATAAAGCAACTGCTACCAACTACTGTCACAACTTAAATGAGTGTCCACTTGTTATCAGTCTGTTAGTCATCCAAATGACAGGATGGGGTCTGGTGAGCTTACACTGAGCTTACAGTTCATTACTTTGAACTCGTTGGAACTGGATTTTTTGAAAAAGCATCAGCCCTACTGACCCTGCATTCACACTGTGATCAACTTAGTTAAGCCTAGCCCACATCAAAGAATAATTCAGCCAATTCAACCCATTCTCCCCTTCTGACAATCTTAAGTTAAACCCAATTTTTAATGGCTCTAAAGATTATCTTGCCCGATTCTCCTGTGATGTGAGGTGTGTTCAGAGTGTATTTGACGTCACCCGATCTGCTCAGAATGCACACACATACTGTAATGTTCATGACATTTTACACTCACCTTCAACTCGTGCTACAATATGTAGAGGCCGTATTTATGCCATCTCCATCACTTAAATCCATTTTCTCTAAGTTGTTTTTCCGTTATAGAAGAGTGCAGCAACAACTCCATGTCCTCCGCTATGTTTGCTTACTCTAAAGTCACTTTTTTTTCTTGCACAAGTGTTTGAGATTTCTGGATTTGAGAGTCGGGACTCTGGTTGATCTTGACTTGAATCTATTAGTGTGTGGTGTGCTGTTTTGTCCAAATCATTATGTGATGTTTAAACCGATGATTAAACCCATCACCTACTGATAAAACTCCCTGTATTTTGCATTACTGCACACATTGCAGAGCTGGTGTCTGTGGTGACATTCCTGTGCTGGTGCAGAGTTTACCTTAAGTTTTGACCATCCTCACATGAGCCAAGTTTACCTGGTTGCTCTGCCTCATTGCCTCAGTACTCCTCTGACTCTCGGACTGCTGCATCTCTGCTCCCTCCTTCCCCTCTTTTTCATACTTTGCCATTTCCTTCCATCCTGTTGTCCCTCTCTTTCTCCATCTCATGTCCTTTCTCTCTGACTCCATCAGGTTGTGAATGCAGTGCTGCTACTCCTATCAGTACGCTACCAGTTCCTGCCCAGTGCCTGGCTGGTGTTTGCCATTGTCCTCTATGAGGGTCTGCTGGGTGGAGCTGCCTACGTCAATACTTTCTACTACATAAGCAAAGAGGTCAGCCCATTCTTCTGTCAGTTTGGTTTGCTAGTCAGGGTAGCCAGAGGTTCTGGTAAAGCTTTCAAATTAAATTAAATCAAATTGCTATTATCATCAGTATATGAATCCTGTAATGGCACAGTTTGAAAAATGCCAGTTCATAGCAAATGCCATGGTGTACTCACACTAAAAGATGTGAATAGGACCGGCAGTAGTGTTGGTTCAGTACAACATAAGGTTAATACAATATTACAATAAGACAAATGTTGAACATTAAGACTCTTAATAATTTCCTGGTGTCCTTCCCTGCCCCTTTGTAGTTTCAGAACACTCACTAGCTATGTTGAGTTCGAAATTCGATCCTTTTGCAAGCTTCATAAAATGTCCTCAAGTCTCAAATTTAATGTTCTTTGCAAAGCACAACATTGTGCAGTGTGTGTTTAATGTGTAAAGTAAAGTAAGGTTTTTCATGTCCCAATAATCGGGCTTCTCCAACAGAACTCTAGCTGCATTAACTGGGTTTCTCTTAATCCCTTAATTCATTTATGGAAACCGGGTTTCTTGTTTACGTGACAGTTCAGAAATGGGGTAACTGCCAGAGGCTGGCAATACCCTGATTACTAAAGTACAGGTAAACGCACTATAACAGTGCAGAACACGACTACAATGGCTGTGTATGCCTGTGTATTAACTGTGTGATCAACTATTTTTTTCCCCTTTTCTCCCCTCCCAGACTGGAGATCGGCAGAGGGAGTTTGCCATGGCTGCCGCCAGCGTGGGAGACAGTCTAGGCATTGCCCTGTCTGGCCTCACTGCTTTCCCCGTCCACAAATACTTCTGCTCCCTGTGACCCTGTCAATGGAGTGGCCTGGCCAGCAGGACAGAAAGTCAAGATGTGGGTGTGTTCCATTAGAGGGGGTTTCCATCCAAAATGAGTTACCAAAAAGGCAACCATTAAATCTCCTATATAATTTTTATAACTATGTTTTTATAACTATGCTTGTCAATCATTAATTTTTTTAAATTGAATTAATTTAATTTGATGAATTAAATTAATCGCAATTAATATTAATTACCCCAAATGAAGATATGTCAACTCAAAAACACTATATTATTATGGCACATGAGTAAATTGTTTTAGTTCTAAATCTTCAGACATTTTTCCAGATACCAGATTCCAGATAGATGTCTTTTTAATTGAACATGACCATGTTACTTAGCCTAAAATCCGGCCATAAGTTTTTTTTAAATTACTTAACATAAGCTTATCCCTTAAGCAACAATATGGCTATTTTTTTTTTTAACTATTTAATATGTTTGCATGCATGCGCAACTAACACACTGACCGGTTGTTGTTGTTGTTGTTGTTGTTTTTGGTAAAAATCCACCTGTCTTGTAGTATCAGTATAAATCACAAAAGTGGGGCTGCAACAGAAAAGTTTACCATCTCCACTAACTAAGACAAGATTTACCTTTGGCTCAACTTAAATTCCAAGGACAGTATAGACAATGGTGGAAAATCAGGGAGGCAAGTCCACAAAATTCAACCAGTTACCAATGGGAGCCATGCAGAATTGCCTTGTGCAGCTTTAAAACCAATGATGGTACTATATGAAGCACAGTAATTAAGTCCTTGTTTGACAACATGCCCAGACTTGTAGTCTAGATGATTAATGAATTCCTTCTGGAGAATCTGAATGATAAAGAAAAGACAATATGATTTATTGGCTTTATTGGCTTATGGCTTCCTTGCTAATGTGGCAAATACTGAGGAGTGTCATCTCCTCATAGCTAGGATAGAGAAGTGGCTGTCAGGGCACCAATATTGTAATATGTAACAATAGAATGTTGTTGATGGTACTACAAAATAAGGCTTGACTGGCACAGGATTTCTTGCCTTCAAAGAGAAAATCATTATTATAAACTATCATGGGAAATCAGAACGTCTCCAACTTAGTATATTATGTGCTGTTGTGACTTTTCTGTCACTGGTATTTCCAAAACAGGGTATTTTTGTGTTGCCACCAAAGGGAGAAAGATTTGCCTTGTTATATGAATCAACATTTTATTAACAATCAGGAAAAATAGAATGTCTGAACAGAGGCTTACTATACAATGTAAAATGAAGAATTTATAATATATAGTCAGTAGAGTCACAGCAAAAGGTTTTCCCATCAAGCGGCTATTGGGATATTATCCTACTTCCTCATATTTCTATATCAGAACAGTTTACAAAGTAGTAAAGTAACAAACAAATAATTTCATTTCTTTCATGTATTGCACTTTATTTTTTATTCATATAGTTGTAGTTGACTGTTATATGGCCTTGGTTTTTGTGAAGTGCAGATACACTGCATTTTTGTTTCTGATACTGTCTCAAACTTATATTTGGACCACACTGGAATGTGCATGTTCCTGCTGAAATGCTGACCACCAACAGTTGATATTATGCTGCTGAAGGTGGCATAGCTTTGTTAAAACTGATTAATAGTGTTTGTGTTCACACATATATATATATATATATGTATATGCTGATTCTTGATTTAACAATGTAAATAAGATGAAATAAGTTTTACTAATGGCTTTCTCAGAATGGGGTCTTTTATTCTAAGTTCTTGTTATTTCAAATAAAAAAATCAATTTTGATGTACAAATTTGTCCTTTTTGATAAAGATATCCATCAAACAGTTTGCTCTGTGATCTCGCTTATGATGTCTGAAATTCCACGAGAGGTTGTTTAACCATGTAAGCCGATAATTTAAACACGTTTTTATTCTTGTATTATATCTTGTATTATTACACTGCTAATTTGAAGTTCTTAATATATTTTTTTTCCTCTTAAAAACAAATTTTCAGTGATGGAGAGTAGTTTAACTGTGTTCTTAGATATATCATTTAGCTACATTTTACTGTAAATTTGGGTTTTAGCACTTTAGTTGTAATAAACTAGGTAGCTATTAAAGAGTAACTAAACTCCAAACCCAAATCTGTGTGAAGCCTGACCTCTAAGGGGACTGTTATACTTTATATATTGTTATATATTATTATAAATTGTTATAACAGCCCTGAATTGCTGTTGAATCGTTTTTATTTAATACGCTAGCTCCTTTTGTTTTTTACTGGTACTACTGCTACTCAGATGTTTCCGGCTGCCGGTGGACCACGTGCACCTGTTGTCCCATTAGGGTTGTGTATGTATGTGTATGTGTGTATGTGTATGTGCGAAAAAGATCTGCAGACTGAATTCAGATATGACCGCAGCATTACACTGTTATTTTTCAAAGAATTTCGAACAATAACACAGCACCCTCACTAAACAACCGCTAAAAGACACGTTAGCCACTCTTACTCATGGCCCCATGAAAGTCCGAAATGTCTGTTTTACTAGCAATGACTATTATATTTCTCAAAGTATTTTTTTTCTAAGCCATGTTTCACTTATTTCCATCTCAAAGTTTCTTACTTGTAGCTTGAATTGCACAACCGCGCCACAGATCTGACACTTGGTTCACTATTTTGCAGAACTGAGCCCATTTATCACTTTGGAGAGGCATCCACCCATCTTACCAGGTCTTAACAAGGTTCAGCTTTGGTTGGTTAGTTTGTTGTGTAAAGATTGTGAAACTCTCGTCTGCTCCCTGCATTTGTTCTTGTCAAGTATGGCAAAACTGCCAGTTTCTAACAGCATTTATAAGGAGAACGTTGCACTGGCCTAGTAGTCGTAATATTAACAACAACAATAATAATAATAATAAGAAGAAGAAGAAGAAAATATGAACTTTCATTGAATAATTAAACATAAGCTTTGAAAGTTGTTACAGTAAATATTTTGAATAGGCAAGTTCATCAAGTAGGGCAAATGCATTTGTTTGTTAATTTGCAAACCACATTTTGTTTAAGTTATAGGAAAATAAGCTCCAAATCAGAGCAGCCATTCCCTGTTGTGCATTACAATTTCACATTTTTTTAATAAATGAGCATTATATGCAAGTGAAATGTGACAGGATGATAAAAAAAAAAACAGACAAATCAGGCAGAAGGAAGAAAAAGTGGGGAAGAGGGCCTCTTTTTGACATTTGGCTGGAGTACAACAGGTGGTGACATCACTTACCACCAAAGACCAGACACCCTATTTTCACCATTAGAGGTCAGGCTTCACACAGATTTGCGTTTGGGGTTTAGTTACTCTTTAAAGGAAAAAAGGCACTGCATTTTTAAAAAGCATTTTAATTACTTTTATCGCTACTCTATTCATTAAAAAAACAGCCTAATAGCCTAATCAGTTGTTTTTGTTTTTTTTTTACAATGTACAAAGTAGTTTGAACTGTGTTACTGTAACCGAATTAGCTAACAAAACGTTTCTTTTTCTTGTTATCAGCTTATTCACCTTATTCCAGTTTGAGGAAACCGGAAGCTTGCAAAGCTCGATTTTTGCTTATTTATTTATTTATTTATTTGTGTGTATTTATGTGTATGTTCATTCATTCATAGTTGATCAACACTGAACTGAAACTGACACAATGGTCTGAAGGAGAGAGCATGCACGGCTAGCTTCTCTGACAAGACTGCGCAATGCGCGTCCCCTATACCGGAAGTTGTAGTCAAGTCGTTCGCGTTCATCAGGAGTGAACCGGTGAAGCAGACATAAGAGAGGGCCGGTGGACGAAGAAAGAGCAGATATTCCACGGAATGAAACATACTGATGTTTGTTTCTCGAAGCTGTACTATCACCCGCTTAACGGTATTGACTTGTATTTTTGTTTCTTCCATTTGGCCGTGGAATATGAATCGCTTTGATATGGCTTGCTAGCCCTGTGTAGCCTACTAGCTTGGCCATAAAATTACTCAGGCGGTGCTAACGTTACGTAGCGGCAGCTGTAGCAGGTTAGCCAGGTGCCAAGACAGCCTTTGCTAATACTGATCATTTAACTACTTTTTGTCATTTCATAAGCACTGCAAGTCAATGTAGTTGTTAGATAGCCGATGTTAGCTGTAACCTTCATGTTAATAATTTTCCGGCTGAACTAGTTTCCCAACTTAACGGATATGACCCAACTCTTCGCTTACGTCGTTAACGTTAGCAGTAATGTTAGCTAACATGCTAACAAATGTTTAGCTAACCTTGCTATTTAGCTACACCTCAGGGGCCTAACGTTAGCAAACTTATTTGACGAATAATATCACATGTGAAGCATAACTTCACTACGTTCACTTTTTAACTGATTAAATGATGGAAGTTATCTCTGCCGCAGCCTTTTTGTTCTGAACAAATTTTTCAAAACATAAGATCCCGATTGTTACTTCAGGGCCTGGTTTACCCGAGCAATTTGAAATGTTTATCTATTGCGTTGAATGCTGCTGCGTTTGTGAGTTTTAACCCGGAATTCCTTAACTGGTGTCTCTTCCTTTATAGTTCCTTATCCTGGATAATCTGACAGCAAGTGCCTGAAGTGCAGGAGCTGAAGTGGACTGCCTATTTACCTGCTTCAGTGTTCGAGGAGGGAAAGAGCCTGGTATTTGTTGGCTCCTCTGTGTCCTGGTTTGTGAGAAGAGGAGTGTGTGACCGGAGCGTGTGAGCAGCTCTCCCTATGTGTGTGACAATGGGGGACATCAGTGACCTGGACCGACAGATAGAGCAGCTAAGACGCTGTGAGCTCATCAAGGAAAATGAAGTGAAAGCACTGTGTGCCAAAGCTAGGTAATGAATGATCTCCTGCCATCCTAAGAGAAACGCTTAAAGGATATCTGATCAAGAAGACGTAGTTGCCTGAAATTAGGGCTGGGCGATATGGACATAATCAAATATCACAATATTATTGACGGAATACCTTGGTATTGATATTGTGGTGACATTGTAAGGATGACTACTAATGCTTTCACAAAATATTTACACAATGAGATTTTTGATAAGCAGTCATTGGTAATGTGCCTATGATGACCAGGCAGGTACAGGCAACAGCTACAGCAGTCTCATAAGTGCAGAAAACTGCATTTTTTACTGTAATACAGCCTTTAAAACCAGTAAAAAAAAAAAAAAAAACTTATGGTGTATCATGATATTACCATATCCAAAATCCCGAACTATATCCAATAATCACAACATCGATATATCAATATCTTGCCCAGGCGTACCTAAAATTCACTGCTTAAATGGTTCGTATATACAAATGTTTCCATTGTTACTGTTTTTTAGGCTTCGATATCACCAAAATCCTTCTCAATGGGTGTATGCTTTTGTGGCAGGAAACACATTTTTCCAAATATTAGGTATTTTTTTATGTAATTTAACTTTTCAGTCTGGGGAACTTTATTCACAGACCCCTTAATGTAGGCTCTTAGAAATGCCTTGTTCTAATAGCAGAGAGAAAATGCCCTAATCATGATGGTGTGAAATATTCTACATTACTTTGCTGCTGGTGTGATATTCAGATGTTATTCAAAGGTGTTCCAGTCAACTGAATGTCTCATACAACTCCCTTTATCCTTTGGTGGTTCTTGATTTATTTCCAGCTGCTAGCCTTTGAAATGGTTAGACTACTGGCAAATTTGACACAGTTCAATAGTACGGAAATCAAAAAGTTAATTTCTGTGTTTGTTTTCAGAGAGATTCTGGTTGAAGAAAGTAATGTCCAGAGAGTAGACTCTCCTGTCACAGTGAGTAACCTTTTCTAGCACTATAGTGTTTAAAGATTTTGCCAGCTTTGTACCTGAATGTCATGTTTTCTTGACATGTCTGCCATTTCTCCTCATTCCAGGTGTGTGGTGATATACATGGGCAGTTCTATGACTTGAAAGAGTTGTTCAGAGTAAGTTCCCCCACTCGTAACAAATCTGCATTGTTATCCTGTCTTGTTGTACACTGCTATATTTAATGCATCTTTGTCCTATATCTCACATGTCTGCATGTCAGTGTGTGCTCAAGGGAAATTTTCTGCAGCAGTCTTTCATTTTTCTAAACTGGGTAATGCCAGACAGACCTGGCTAGGTCAGCCCTGCCGAGCCTTTACTGATTGATTTTAACTTGAACAAAACTGAAGCGCAGCCAGTAGAGACAAAAGGCAAGGATGATAGAAAATTTCATATCACCAGTCAACCCAGGAAAGAGGCCCTCCTTGCTGTGGGCAAGTTGCCTGGATAGGTTCGGCTGCCAGGCTCCTGATGCTGAGAAAAGCCCACCCACACAAGGTCAAGGCGGCTTGGCAACCTGACAAGTTTGTTCTTTGGTAGTTCACCGTGAGTCACACATAATGTTGATAATAGCCAACTACTGGTGGCTTGAAATGTCAGAAAAATAGAATATGTACAGAACAAAAAAAGACACTTACAGGAGTAGTGGACCGATGTCTTTAGCTGGATTATAAACCTAAACCATGAACACACTCAGGAGTAATCCAAGTTTTTCCTAGCCTCTTCATTTTCACACATACACCTCAAATTGTTATAGTTGTGATGTATACTCCAAATCTTGTAGTAAGCCTGTACATATTATTGTAGTGGGTGACCTGACTTTATATAATGACACTGTCACATCATATTGCAGTTGATATGATAGCCCTGCTCGAAGCCTAGTTATAGGCTTCAGCCCCAACAATGTCATTGGGATTACTGGTTCTAGCATTTGGGGAACATTTTGGCTTTGAGTAGAGATTGACATTACAGTAAATAATTTTCCAAGTTAATGAATAAATAGGCATGTTTTTTTTTCTTATCTAGGATGTAAATAACGGGCATTTCAGTGTTTCCCCTAGTATTTTTTTCAGCAGCGATGCTGTTGTACGAACACCCAGGAACTCACAACGTGGGGACCCATATTTGCACATACCAGTGAAGGGATGATTTAAAACTACCCCACAAACAAGAGTTGGAGATAGGTTTGTTCAAGTTCATGTAGTCAAGTGCATGTTAATTTACCATGAGCTTTTGACAGCAGAAGGGCTCTGGAGGCCCAGATAGCTGTAGTTGTAATAAATGTCAAAGAATGAAATGCCTCAACACAGAAAATGACTGTGCACTATTTTAATTGAAAATAAATGAAATAGATGAACATATTTAATAAAACATGTTAACAACTGTCTTAACAACTGTCTTAAAACTGACTCACTACTACACCAATACTACACTACACCACAGCAAAACTAAGTAGCCTCAGTGCCATAGGCTACATCCTATGATAGTATTTCCAACAAATATAGCGGATGGGAAAAATTAGAAATTTCATCAAACTGTGGGAGAAAATCAGGGGAATTGAAACTCCAGGAGAACATCTGGAGACGGGCAGGAAAATCAGAAGATCTGGCAGGCAGGATGCAGATTTGACCGTTTCATAGACTAGTGTATTTTCATTGTGTTTTCTGGAAAAATTCGCTTGTGGCACGCTGAAAAATTAGACAGCAGCACGCTCTTTCTAGCTGTAGTGAAGTGCATGCATGCGAGTATGTGTTTGTGTGTCTGTGTGTGTGTGATGGGGGCTCCCGTTTGTTTCATTCGCTCACTTCTACCTCCAGTCAGCTGTGCGCAGCTGGAGAAAGGGCAAGTGGTTTGCGTTCCTCGTGATTATTATGTACAATGTGAAATTTTAGCAGCGACGCGCACCGCCGCTGCTGAATACATATAGGGGAAACACTGCATTTCATAAAAACTTTATCTAACCACCATAGGCATAATGCGGACTGGGGAATCTGCAGGCACAGAGTGGGAATAGGGCCTGTGTAGGTTATGTTGTTTATTTACATGAAGATAATCTCACAGTAGTGACAAAAGGCCCCACTACAGACAATGTAAGAATTTTAAAAAATTAGATTATATGATTGAAAAGTTCCAAGCTGAACATATCACAGGAGTCAGTATTAATGTCAATGTTTCCCATTAATTACCTAGACTCTGGCGGCCTGCCACAGTCTAATTTGTCCCGCCACAGTTTCATAATGAACCAAAGTATTTTTTACACTTCTCATAATAACATAAATGATCTCGAACGTGTTGTGCGCTGTTGCTTCAGGAAAGCATCTCTCTCCTATTTGTGGTGGCCCGTCACAAATGAAACATTGCCCGCCACAAAGTGATTTTTCTATTTTTGGAGTTCCACGTATCATACTTTCAAATACAGGTTGAATTTACGACTCACAGTCGGAGCTGACGAGGAGTACGTGAATGCAGCAGCAATAAGGAGGGAGGAAGAAGTTCGCATTAAACATTAAAAGTTAAATGCGACTGTATGTAAAGGCCGTGCATCTGCCCAGCCATAGTTTCACGTGGGCACGCAATGCATATAACCGACGACTTGCGACACTGACGCGCGCGCGATGCCCACACACATTCCAGTGTATAACCAATACTTGGGTTTACCAACACACTCTCTCTCTCTCTCACACACACACACACACACACACACAGTCGTGTCCGTTACCCACAGTCTCACCGTTATTCTGTGGGAAACACTGAATGTATTAATGATATTATTATGAGTGGTGTCTTTTCCAGTGAGGTACTCATGCCTTTGATTGGTGTTTGTGTTTTATAGTGCCAATGGTAGTACTAATGCATGTACTAAGGTAGTATACCACCCTCAAACTGGTTTCACTAGAATTACTTGTTTGTAATCTTTCCACGTGGCAGGTTGGTGGAGATGTTCCAGAGACAAATTATCTCTTCATGGGCGACTTTGTGGACAGAGGTTTCTACAGCGTGGAGACCTTCCTTCTGCTGCTAGCTCTTAAGGTACAAATGGATTTCTGCATCGCTTAGAGGCTACTTGGATTTTTTTCCTCTTAATCTGGTTATCTGAGCTTTTCTAATAGATTTTCAGTGATTTGGTTGGAATAAATTTTAAAATTGGTTTTGTCTGAACTGATGACCAATATTATCTTTCAGATCAGGATTTAGATTTGGCAATAAAGCTTGAATGTTGTTTGTGTCAAAACTCTAAAGAAGATAATAGGATGATTTTGGTGCGATAAATATTGGATAATCTGGATCTAGAGCTTGGCAATTAACCAAATTTTTACCGAAACCATCATTATGAGTCTCTAACTGACCTAATTTTGCCCCAAAATGGAGTAACAATTTCCAGTTTCAGCATGCTCAGTCTGATTTTGAATTGCAAAAAAACAAACAGGTATGCAAAGACTATAATTCTGGTCTGGAAAAACAGTTTTAAAAGCATGCCCAGGAGGCTTTATTTGACATTGTGTTGAATCTGTGGATTGCTGGTATTTTTTGTTCATGGGGTAAAAAGACGACGCCCTTTTTTACTGCTAAAGGTAAGCATTTGAGATAGCAGTGTTGTGTTGGTTGCTTTCAAACTTTATATCTTGCCATGCTCCTCAGGTGCGGTACCCAGACAGGATCACCCTGATTCGGGGGAACCACGAGTCACGGCAGATCACGCAGGTCTACGGCTTCTATGACGAGTGCCTCCGCAAGTATGGCTCGGTAACCGTCTGGAGATACTGCACAGAGATATTTGACTACCTGTCCCTCTCCGCCATTATTGATGGAAAGGTGAGATGCATAGCTCCGTATTCCCATGAACACTGGCATGTCATTGACTTCTGGAATATCATGTGAAGGGAAAGTCAGGGCATTGGATGAAGTGTTGCTGCTGTTGAAAAAACACCCCAGAGACCATGTCATTGCTACAAGAAAAAGGTCTTGGGGCAACACTCAAAGGACTGTGTATTTAGGCCCTTTATTTACAGTTATTCTGTTTAATTAGCTTAATAATTTGTTTAAATTTTCCAGTGTTTAACAAATAAAGAACTAAGTTGTAAGAGGTTAATTTAACCAGACATGCCGGTGTGCTGTCTCATTATTCTGACAAAGCCACACCATTATAAAGATTAGCCCGCAATTATGATCTTTATGCAGGTGTCTTAATGATTTCTATAAATTTTAAATGCTGAAATGTTTGTATGACTCTGTTGCATTTGATTTTCATTATGAATGCTTTGATAATCATTAATGTGGTCTATCAGCATTGAAACGTGTCAGTCCATTTTCTGATTACCAGCCAGACTTTATTCATGTCCAGCTGCTAGCCTTTGAAATGGCCGTACTACTGGCAAATTTGGCACAGTTCAATGGATTTTAAAAAAAAAAAAAAAAAGGAAGAAGTCTAATTTGACTGAGGACATTCTGTACAGTCCTAATGGCTGAATGTATTCATTGCATTAGATGGTTTTCAGTCCAGCTAGAGTAGAAACCAGACTGAAAAAAAAAACAGAGGAGAAATTAATACTCCTTGTGTCTGAATATCCATGTTTGTACCAGATGACACTGCCGGACTACTGCAACATTAATCTGAAAAATAATGCATCGAGAAAATGATCCTCATAGTTAGGAACTTGCAACAAATTAACCGTTAATTTCACATACATTCCATATCATAGCAACCAGAGTGTCTCGGGTTGCTATGATATGGTTGCGCTTTCAAGCACTCTCAGCTGAGCGTTTTCAGAGGAGTGTTGGGCATTTTCAGATGGGAAAAGCCCCTAAGTCATCTATGAAGCATTGAACCCACTGGGACTACATAATTATCTTGAGGCTGTTTCTGCTTGTACTGGTGGTTGAGTTGACCTTTTTGAATGTTGCACCCACTAGTGTAGCAGCAGTCACGCAGACACATTTCTCCCACTGTTCTTCAGATCTTCTGCGTGCACGGCGGCCTGTCCCCCTCAATCCAGACACTGGACCAGATCCGAACCATTGACAGGAAACAGGAAGTACCCCACGATGGGCCCATGTGTGACCTCCTGTGGTCAGACCCCGAAGGTACAGAGATTTCCCTTCAAACCCTGTCAGCCTCAGTTTTTGCTCTTATTGACCCTCATGCTCATGAATGATAGTGAAGGCGGTGCTTCAGGCAGGGTCAGGGGTCATAGCCTCTAGAGAAGAAAATTTTTTAAAAATTCAGAAAGCCAGGATAATAGTAAAATAAAGAAAAATGATGCATTCTGTATTTATGTGGAATTTGATCGCTATGAATTAGAATCAGTTTAAGGCAAGAGCTTCTTGGAGGTGGTCTAGTTTGTAATAATAGGCCAAAAACAGCCCATACATTGGCCTGAATCTAGTCCTCTTGCACCCACATTTTCTGACAGACTTTGTCTCCTTGATCTCAGACACCACAGGGTGGGGAGTTAGTCCCAGGGGTGCTGGCTACCTGTTTGGGAGCGACGTGGTGGCCCAGTTCAACGCTGCCAACGACATCCACATGATCTGCCGAGCCCACCAGCTGGTCATGGAGGGCTACAAGTGGCACTTCAATGAGACGGTGCTCACTGTCTGGTCGGCACCCAACTACTGCTACAGGTATGAAGGAAGAGAGCCACACATTTTATTTGAATGTACAGTTAGGACCTCGGTCTAAGAACATGAGTGTTTTATGTATGTTTATATCAGGGAACATGAAGGCACAGTGTACATACGTTAAATTACAGATCAGCAATATACGGTAGTAAGTATTGCGAGAAATGAGGAGTCAATTTGGGAGCATCATTTTGTATGAGTCAAGTAATATTGGCTCATTGGCATAACTTTAGAATTTATGCAGTATAAGCAAGTATAAAAGGCAGTGCAAAGTCTAGTAGGAGCCTTTATTTGACTGTTAAAACACCATAAAAATGAACTTTAAGGAGTACTCCAACGTTTTGGGCATCTGACTTGTAACTTCTCCCAAAACTACTCTTGTTTATTAAAAAAAATAAAAAAGTCCAAGACGTGTATTTCATTACCGTGTAACACATGATACATTGTGTAAATAAGACAGCTTCGGAGTTGCTGTAAGGTTTATTTTTTCACTTTGACAGAGCTAGGGAAATGACTCCTGTAGACTTCAAGTCTTTATGCTAAGCTAACAGGAAATGCTGCACATACCTGTGGACATACAGAGGTGAAAATGGTATCAAGCATCTTGTCTCAGTCAGGGTATGGGTATTTTGCCCAGAATATTGGAGTATTCCTGTAATTAAGTTTTTTTTTGGCTCAAAATCAGGCAAAGGTGCTGTCTATTTTTTGACTAAAAATTTTTATCTAGCCATGCTAAAATCTGCAGTGTTTTAAAAGGCCACGTTAATTTCCTGGTCCTGCGTTTGTTTTTTTATACTGCCCATCTACAGTTTTTATCAGCTTTGTTAAATCAGAAATAGTCCAGTTTTTCCAGCTTTATATTTCTTTATGCTTGAGGTTAGACTGTTTATAAATACAAATATGGATAGCACTTTTTCAAAAGTATTAAATTAGCTTTCTTGCTCTCTGATAACCAGATGCGGCAACGTGGCAGCCATCTTGGAGCTGGACGAGCACCTACAGCGGGAGTTCATCATATTCGAAGCGGCGCCACAGGAGACCAGAGGCATCCCCTCCAAGAAGCCAGTGGCCGATTACTTCCTGTGACGTCTCTGAGCGGGCAACCACCATATGTTGACTTCTCCGGTACCGTTTCCCCACCAGCCGCCCTCCGGCCTCCTGCTTGACGGCTCTGTCAGTGTGAGCTCAGAGCAGTAAGACAGAAAAAGCCTGCTAACCCCGCTAAGCTTTACCCACGTCTGCGTTGAAAGGAAGGATCTTTTTTTGCCGTACTGTCCAAACCTTGACAGAGCAGTCACTTGTGAAAGGTTTAGGGGCGTGGTGGAAACGGGGCCCATGACTGTTGTAGTTTTTCTTCAGTTCTATAAAATGGCCATCAGATCTCTTTTTTTTCTTTTTTCTTTTTTTTTTCAGTTTCTCAGCCTCCTTCTCAGCCTCAGCCTCCTTCCATTTACATCTCTGGCCCCTTTTTCTCACTCTGTAGATATGGCTCCCTCCCTCCCACCACCCTTGTAGTATTTTTACATGATGAACATTGTCACTTAGTTTTAGGGATACTTGGAAGGACTCAACAGTTTTTGTTTTTTTTTTAGAGATATGCAGACTTTAAAAAAATTCTCATTTACATTTCTTGAATGCATACATTCTTTTACATTGCTTTTCTTTTTTGATTTTTGTATAATTGTTGCTACCAGGATTAAACGCAAAATTATCTCTTTTTTCCCCTCTCAGTTGGCTAATATTGTATGTTTGTTTGTCTTCTGTGTGACACTATTTAACATAGTCCATGCTGCTGCTCAGCATCTTCCGAAATAATTACCAGAAGTGAAATGACTGGCCAAAACTATTCACTATATTCACATTTTTCCCCTCTTAATTCCTTTAATCTACAAGTCTCCTTAGGTCTGTCAATTTTGATATTGTGAGAATAAAGTTTTTGTATCAATGCTCCTCTATTTTCATGTGTGGTTTCATGGTGCGTGTATAGTAGAAATAGAAATGTACTTAAGTAGGCAAGCTGTTTAACATAATTGTTTGTCATTAGGCAAACCAGCATAAAGAGACAAGTGTTTATTATTTTATTAAAAAAACTGAGGTTCAGGAAATCAGATTTAGCTAGGTCTCCTATTTTCAGATTCAAGTTTGCTGGTCCCAAAATGTCAGCTCAGAATTTTCAGCTGATGATTTCCTTTTTCTGTCTAACTTAAGTCAGTAAGCCATTCATTTATTTATATACCACCATTCTTTTCTAGCAAATGTAAAGCAGCTTTTTGCCAACTAGTTGCCTGTTTCTACAGAGAGGTATGTCACAAAGCAGGATTAGAAAGTTAGCCAGATAAACTGGGGAAAAAATGATACTGAATCTTGCGGTTACTGATTTGAATATGTAAAACAAAACCTGAACAGTATGACAGAGTCATGCACATTGACAATGGCTAATAAAATTCCAGATAGTTCATAACACTTCAGGTTATCTGGCTAACTGGTTAATCCTACTTTGTGGAACACCCCTGTTTTCACACTCCACCAGAATGCATTTGTCTCATGGATGCTGTGAAGGAATGTGGTAATAGGTGATGCATTTCTGCACACCATAACATGAATCCTGTCTTCGAGTTAGAGTAGGTAAAGAGGGTCAGGATCAAAAATCACCTCTGCTTTGCTAATTTGAGCTGAATTAGACCATGTGTATGTGTTAGAAATATCAATCCCTGCCAACAGCATGCGCTATATATGGCTGATTTGTGCTCTGCCATGAATAGAGTTCTCTGTCCATGGAGTCCATTCAGGTTCTGTGGTGGCAGTACTTTGATGCAGTATGCTGCCAACTTGCTAATAATCTCACTCTCACTGTACAAACCCCATTGTCCTTTTGACCACCCTGTCTAAAAAAGGTTATGGGTTCACTGGAAGAACTCTAATTCTAATCTCCCCATGGTGGAGTAATTGGGTCACATCCTGTCAGAAGGCCAGCATCTCCTCATCCCAGCCTGGGTGGAAGGTATCTCTACTTTGCTCATGCCCCACACAAAGAACTGGACTCCTTCCTCAGTATGTGTAATCACTGCCAACAATAGATCTTTGACTTCTGATCCATGGAAGCTGCCTTGAAAATGTTCAGCAACTGCTCTGAACCTGTTTATCCGTGGACTTTAGAGATGAACACTGCTGTTGCTCTTGAGGAACCTCTCCAATCTGCCCCCACTTTGAGGGTCCTTTACTATTCACTATTCAGTGTTTTCACCTCGATGTCTCTGACAAAGAGGGCTTCACCACAGGTGTCTTTGCTCAACAAAATGGTGACACCAAGTTGCATTCTACGTGTGCACTGTTTGTGTGCCTTGATCAAGCCAGTTGCTTCTTCAAAAGGTTGCTGTACATCATGTGCAATTGCCGTTACTGGCAGAGCCAACATGACTGTTGATATGATACCAGAACTCTACATGAGTGTGCTATTATGCAGAATGCAGAGCTCAATGACAGTGAACATCTTTGACCACCTTTGATTTTGTATACTGATGGCAGTTCTTTGCACCTCTCTGATAGCAATTATTGTGCTGGTTAAGCTGTTGTCAATGATTTTGATCTCAGCAACAATTGTTGCACTTATTTATGACACTTCAAATGGCTGGAGTGGCTGAAACAGTATTCTGGCTTAAGATCTGACTGCTGCTATATACACTGCTTCTTACTATGCTTTTGGCATTGTCCATGATTTTGGTATGTTGTGCAGGTACACTGTTTCGTCACGTCCTCTGGAGCCCCTTTGGACCATCACACTTTGGTTATATCAAAATATATCACATTAAATGTTAGATGCATACATATTGTTTCATCTAAATAGGCGTGGAGTCCAAACTTATTTGTCTTGGTATACTTATTTCTTGAAGAATTGGGTATTCAATTGTGTGGTTGCCACCTGCGAACACCAAGCAATGCTGAAGATCTGACCTGAAGATCTGACCTTGAGTTCTAGTGTATTTAGAGCCCCAAATCACTGTTTACAGTCTCAAAGGGCTTTACAGGCCCACAGGTTTACAACAAACAAAACAGAACAATACATTTACTCTTACTTAAACCCTCATAGCAGCAAGAAAAAACTCCTCAAAAATCCAAAAGTAAAAGGGGAAAAAATAAATAAATCTCGGGAATGACCACAGAGAGGGGGTCCCTTCCTGGCCAGCTGGGAGTGCAACAGTTGCCAACCAAGTGGGCAAATAATTAAATTAAATTAAATTAGCCAATTAGACCAAAGAGACCAAACATTATCTTGTCCATTTAATGAAAACGTGATTTTAAAAAAGCTTGTCTGTTGTGAGTCATATCTGAACGTAGTTGCTATTGTTTATCACCACCATCGGTGCCCTTCCCTTTCTTGTCATTTATAGCTGGTGGCCAGGATCTTGTTGTAAGCCTGATCGGTTTGGTGTCCCTCAGGTCATATACATTGACACTCATGTCCCCAATATCAGCCACCATATGGGACTTGTAAAGTGCTGGCCTAATGCCACTGTTGTAATCCTTCAGCATGTCGGACTCTTCTCTGATCTCCCGGGGGCCAAACCTGTGGCGGAAGGAGCTAATATCATCCTGCTTCAGTGCTGCAGTTGTTTGAGAGTGAACTTGTGGGGTAAATTTGTTTGCTCTTGTAAGCCTATTGACTATATAGTGAAGACAGACTTGACATGTTGGCATACCAAATGGCTGGGCCCTTTGAATTCAACTTTTAAGTAAAAAGGTCTAAATCAGTGTAAGCCGAAATTTGAAATTATGTCTCCATACCAATCCTAAGAGTTGCCTTTCAATGTAGGTTGGCATCTATCACAATTTTGGAAGTTTAATCATCCAAGGGAATTAGAGATGTTTTATCTACACAGACAGGATAAAAGGAAGGGGACAAGTGTCTTATGATTTCACGAAGAAGTTGAAATCATTTGTTGCCCTATTAAAGAGTTGAGCAGGCAGGAACATAGACCTGTCAGTATTAGCATCAGAACCCCTGATTGAGGGAATGGGTCAATTCATCTTCAGTTCACAAGTCAAAATGTCATGTATCATGCTCTCTTATTTAGATCAATGGTGGCTTTACTCTTTTCAATCTACAATCAATCAATCCTCTGCCTCTGCCATGCAGCCTTGCTGCTGTCAGGTAACAGATGGGCTGCGACAATGTGTTCTACAGTAGTTAGCTAATCTATTCTGAATGCAGTGAACTGCACAGAGCGAAAGAAAAAGACGAGAAAATAGAGAGAGAGAAACAAACAGAAAGAAAGACAAACTGATAGATATTTTAGGTTTCAACCCAGTTTTCTGTGGATAAAGCATCAGGTTTTAAGTCCAGAGTTGATCCATTACAAGTGGTCCAGAGGAACTCCATGGGTTTTCTGCCATGCCAAATGAAATGAAAGCAGTTCTAAAATTTTACAAAGTGCAAAATGTGCAAAACATAAAGAACATTAATACTTCACTGTAATTCCCCCTCAATCCAGACACTGGACCAGATCCGAACCATTGACAGGAAACAGGAAGTACCCCACGATGGGCCCATGTGTGACCTCCTGTGGTCAGACCCTGAAGGTACAGAGGTTTCCCTTCAAACCCTGTCAGCCTCAGTTTTTGCTCTTATTGACCCTCATGCTCATGAATGATAGTGAAGCCGGTGTTTCAGGCAGGGTCAGGGGTCATAGCCTCACTGTACATCGTAGTTAGCCTGGGTTAAAATAGCAGTCTAACACAGGTTATCACCATCAAAATAATGCCAATTCATTCATTACAATGTGAAGTGAAAGGCCTGTGGGGGGACATGTCCAAGGGTTCACTGCTAAAGGACTCAGTTTATAAAACAGGATTTTTTTTTTTTTAAAGGAATACTTCAACATTTTGGGCAAAATAATCTTTTTCCGACTTATCCAGGCTGAGACAAGATGTTCGATACCATTTTCACCTCTGTATGTCCACTGGTTCGGTTCCTATGGGTAGCATTTCGTGTTAGCTTAGCATCAAGACTTGAAGTGTACAGGGGTCAGTAGCCTAGCTCTGTCAAAGTGAAAAAAATAAACCTTACAGCAACTCTGAAGCTGTCTTATTTACACAATATATTGTTTATTTGAAATACACGTTTTGGAATTTTTTTTTATTTTTTTTTTTTACAAATGAGGGTCATTTTAGGAGAAATTAGATGGTAGTAAGTATAATTTCTGAACATGTGTGTTCATCATTTATAGTTCCTACCATCTAACTTCTCCTAAAATAAAAATAATAATAATAATAATAATTCAAAGACGTGTATTTCATTACTGTGTAACACACATGATACAGCAGATTTGTTTAATCTGCTAGCCTAATATCTGACTAAATACAAGATTATAAGACTTCTTTAGATGAGCTTCTGACCAGTTGCACTTGCAGATCCCAAGGAACTTTTCTGCCACTATGCAGCCCAGAGAATACATATCAGTGGCCTTACTATAGTGAAGAGCCAACATGAGCTCTGGAGGTCTGACAGAGGAGGACCACCACCACATTACATCTGCTACAAAACTAAAACCACAGCTCCGCCATCCATGTCAATCAGTCACCTGGACCACCAGGCCTGAGTATATAAACCCAGCATTGCTTCTGAGATGTCACTGGTTTGACCCTGTGAGGCTGATACAGATGGTCCATCATCATGGTGTGCCGAGGCTTGTTATCTGCATGCAGAATTTCTATGCTCTTCAGATGTGGTGGAGCTGTGGCCATCTGAAATCTTAAACATTCACCTCATTTGGTCAGTTGCATCAATAGACATTTAAGAATTGTTAACATAATAGCCATTGCAGTGGTACCCTTCACCTCAAAATGAACTTTGTATATACTGTATTACAAAACTCCAACAAATCAGTCCTAACTTCTACTGTCTGAGTTTGGAATTTCCAACGATACCTAACTGAAATGTTGCTAAACATTCACATTTTGTTCTCTACCTCCTCCGACTCATTAATTATGGGTCTTTCTTGATTATCTTCACAGCCACCATTTGACTGGTGTCTGTCTTCATGCACTTTGGACCTGGACCCTCTGGTGGCCTGGAGGACCTCTGCTGGGACAGAATAGCAGGACGCTCTGACCATGGGAGGAAAGGAAACTTGCTGCTGGAAATTCATAGGAGAGCAGGTGAGTGTGAAGATTTTGATATCTTATGATGGTGGGGCATCCATGGAGAGAGCTGCAATCATATGTCAGTATGCCTTATAACTCTGTTTTTTAAGGTTTGACCTTGCCTTTCTCTCTATTGCTTGAATCACTTCTGATTTTATGTGTCTATGGAAATTTGTGCTAGGTGTATTCTCTAGTCAAGGACATGTTAACAGGTGAACAAGGTGAATCGTGCCTTAGATGTATCTTTTTATTCTTCTTATCTGTGTCTTTGTTTCAGAGAACTACACCATTAACTTGCTGTGTACTTCTCTCTATGCATGCACGATTAATTAAAGATAACACTGAATCAACCAGTGGCATAACAGTCCTTACTTAAAATTAATTCATCATGCATGATGCACTGCATTCTATTTTCATTTCTCTTTCAAGGTAATATTAAACCAAACTCATTTCAAACGTATCCACAAAATGGGTCCCATTTTCTGATACAATGTTTGTTGATAGATATACTTGCTACAGAGTTCTATACTCTTGGTGAGGTGACACCATAGATTGTCTATGGGTGATACCAACAGACAGGAGCCATCCTTACTCTCACTGTGCTAATAATAGTGCAGTTCAACTATAGTTCTTTTTTCCTGGGGACCCCGTGGAATTGGTTCAAAGGGAACCACTCCTCTGCACTTGACATTATGAGGTCTCAAAGACCCGAAACCTGTTAACAACTGGCAAAACACCCATTGCTTTCTCGCCTGACAAGTTTTTCAGGCTCGACATTACCAGTCCCATTTCCAGCAGCGCACTGGTGGGTAGTACCAACCAACACCCGGAAATACTTAAACGCTACAGTGAAGTCAGGTCAGCTGGCGGCGTGAGAAACGAGAATACAGGAGAACAAACAGGTGAGAACTAAAGCCTGTCCCTCGGTTGAATCACTGTTTAGAATATCTTAAAATAGGTCTGGCGGACTGACATCACGTATGTTGGCTTGAAATTTCCGGTAAAACCGTGACCGATTCACTTTAGAACTTGAGCACGAGAAGGTGCCAATTTGTTGCAGTGTGAAAGATTGAAGTATTAGACAGGTGTTAAAAACCGCCCTGATTTAGGCTGCACCAGTATTTGGGTGCATACGCTGCATTTGTGGAAAACGTTCGCTGTTGTTGGTATAGGCTATTAAAATGAACATGAGTCAAAAATATTTCATGTTGAGGCAACTGTGCTTTACTTGTAACGTGAATTCCCTCTTTCCACCCGCGACTTTATTTGTTCAGCGGTGTTTTTTTTCTCGTTTAGACAGCTTGCATTTCGATGCTGCCTTGTGTATAGGCGAAAATAAAGTATCTTGAGGTAGTTCACATATCACGGTGGTCCTCTGGCACATTCGAAATATAAATATTCAATTAAATAGAAATTTGTTTCATTCAAATCTTCCTTTTAATATCTGGCTCACATTTGCAGTGACAGGCAAAATTAACAAAAGTGCCTATGGAGGTCTTAAATCATTTTTCTACATAGCGTGTATGTTTGCCAGTAGGCAAGGGATTTTTAACTGCCAGATTTGGATTATTATGGAGTTATTTGGCTTGATGTCTTTGTGGTCAAACCTGTTCTAAGTTCTGGTTGGTTAATCACCACGATTACTGAAGAAATAAACATTTTGCACAGCAGCCATTTTGACATGAGATTGCATGTAAACCCAGATGTTGTTAATGACATTAATGAAGGTTACATTTTAAGTGTAGCAGAGTCTTTGAGGCAGCATGAACAATAGCAGCACCTTGGCTCTAATTAATGTCATTAATAAGCTTCTATTCATGTCAAAATGGCTGCTTTGAACATAATAAAAGCACTTGGTATGGTGCTCCATCCCTCCAGTAGAGTTCAGAGACTTGGAGAATCTATGCCAAGGTGCACTGAAGCTGCTCTGGTGGCCCAGCACCTTACTAAGATACTTTATATTGGTTTTTAATTTCTCACCATCTGTATATAAGTCAGTCTGGTATGCAGTGAAAAGACATTTGTCAACCTTAAACGTGCAGAAAATCCTAAATCCCAAAGTACTTTGCTAGCAAGAAAGACGGGATTAAAACCATTTCAAAATAACACAAATAGGAAACCCTGAGGAACATACAGGATGTGTGGAATTGGTTTTTGCACCTGAGGCAGTCAAGCCTATTTTTAACAAAAAAAAAACAAACTTTTGTACTTTTTTCCATATTATTTTGTGGCTTCAAATGTGTGACATTTGTCATACTTGCCAACAATGACAATAAATTAACTGCATAATTTATTGTGTGATCTGTGTGTGTGTGTGTGTGTGTTGAAAGAATGGAGACTCAGAGCGAGGTTGTCAACAGGTTACGCACTACGTTTCGTTCAGGCATCACGATGCCAGAACAGTTTCGGCGAACGCAACTCTCCAATCTTCTCTCATTGGTTAAAGATAATGAGCAGCTGATTTTAGACGCATTGCACAAGGACCTCAAAAAGGTAGGACAATGTGTGTTCATATGTTTATACACACACACACACACAAACACACACACCAGGCTAGAATCATCAAGTTCCAGACCCCTGGGCACAATTGTTTGATGGGCCCCTAGTCAGTTTGGTTTGGTGGTCAGGCTTTTTTTTTTTCTTTCTTTAATAAATCAGACATAGCATACAGGGCATATACAGAATAGCTCTAATTCATTATGGAGAGCACTGCACCTCATTTGAAAATGAAAAGTAACCATTGAGAGTAACCACTACAATACAACCTGACTAAAAGCATTCAGTGGAATCGATATTAAATGGAAAATAAAGCAGCCAGAGCTTTTTTTTTTTTTTTTTTTCATAATGATAATACTATGTTTAAATAAATACTATAGATAAATAAATGCATGTATGAGCATTTCTTTATATCTTTGTTTATATCTTATCTCATTGACAGAAGTTTCACTGTCTCTTTTGGAGACTTTGTGTCTGATGCCTCCCCCCTGTCATGTGGTGTTCCGCAGGGCTCGGTTTTGGGGCCTTTGCTGTTTTCTGTATATTTGCAGCCCCTGGGACAGATCATTAATAAATTTAATGTCGCTTATCATCTATATGCATTTGATTTACAACTCCATTTCTCATTCAAACCTAGTGTGGCTTTTAGGTTTTATCTTGGCTCCTTGACTGCCTCAATGCTATTAGTGACTGGATGATGGAAAAGTCTTTACAGCTCAGTGCTGATAAGACAGAAGTTTTGATTATTGCTCCTGACAAAGCAATCATGCAAAATATTGGGTCTCTTTCCTCTGCTGTCCACTCTAATCTGAGAAATTTAGGGGTAATTTTTGACCAGTCCATGTCATTTGACACCCATGTTAAACAGCTGACTAAATCCTGTTTCTTTCATTTAAGAAACATTAGTAAATTGAGAGCAGTAGTCTCTACTCCTGAATTAAAAAAGCTCATACACGCATTTATTTCATCTTGCATCGACTACTCCACAGCACTCTTCTCATCGCTTAGTTCATCTGCCGTCAGCCATCTACAAGTAATCCAAAATGCTGCCGCAAGACTACTTACTCTGTCAAATAAATGGTCCCTCATTACCCCTCTGCTTCAATCTCTGCATTGGCTCCCTATTGAGTTTAGGATTAAGTTAAAAATTCTCACTCTCACCTACAGAGCACTAAATGGACATGCTCCTGCATATCTGGCTGAACTACTTCACCGTTATATACCAGCTCGCCCTCTTAGCCCTTATAAATTGAACCTGTTGTCTATCCCGTGCACTTGCCTTAAGACTCGGGGTGATTGAGCGTTCAAGGCTGTGGCTCCTGGATTGTGGAATGCCCTGCCCGCACCCATACGATCTGCTGATTCTGTGGGCTTTTTTAAAAGGCAGCTCTTAAAGACAAGCATTTGTGTAATCTTTATGTGCTTGTTTTGTATTTATCTATTTATCGTGTATTTTTATATGTATTTTATGCACCAATTTTCGTATTTATTATTTTTATGTACTGTACTCCTCACATCATGTATAAGGTTTTAGCTCTACACTTGCACTACGTGGCTCATGTGGCCATTTAAATAATTTCTTGTTGTGTAATGCTGCTGTAAAGCACTTTGTGACCTGTTTTTGAAAAGCGCTACACAAATAAGTTTTACTTACTTATGTTTAATTTAGGTTGTCCTTACACACACACACCTGTTGCTGTCTCTTTGCAGTGAGAGAGAGAGAGCTTTCTCTTCTCTACAAAATAGAATAAACAACATATTTGCTTATTGTTAATTTCCAAGCCCTGATTTTGCTTTGAAAATAGTCAGGTTAAAAATGTATAAAAGCTAAGTGATTTGAATGTTTTTACTGTTATATTCTAAAGTAGGCAATTTACCTTTATTGTGTTCAAGTAAGTTTCTGACTGTGTAGAATTGCAGGGAATGCAGTGAAAAATTCCAAATTTTATCATCATATATTTGTTTCCAACACTTTCCAAATCAAATTTATTGCACACAGTGCAGATAGCCAACTTCAGTCGGGATGAATTTGTATCAGTATGATTTAATTATTCTCTGTGTACCATGAGGCACAGCAGTTTATGATAATTTAACCACTGCCATGTGTTAAATGGATAAACAATGTAGTGAAATATTTTTCCATCATGAAAGATTCATATCAACGCAAAACAGACAAGCATAACACAAACCAGGGTTTTGTGTTTTCAGGAGATGTGTAGTTGGACGCGCCTTCACGAATATAAGTGACTAAAATAACACACGACCTAGGTGCGTCGTGCTTTTCTGAGCAGGCGGGTGCAAATTGCAGTCATCCATGGCACTAAAATTCCAGTGCGCCACAGGAATAATAAGAACACACCAACTAATGTGCTTCTCCTCCCACCTTGGTGCACCGTGTGTCTCCAAAATACCAACACACCCAAGTGAGGAGAAACCCTCACTGAGCATCACCAAAACTCCACTGCACCAGTGACTGGCCATGCTTTGTGCAGTGCACCCGTACAAAAATAGGGCCTTCTGTGTCTGTCTGACCTCCTCTCCTCCTGCGTTCTTCTACTCTCCTCCTCTCTCCTCTTCTGGTTAAGAAGGATGCAAATGGCATAGGTCAACCAAAATCTAACCCTATCTCCCATTTTGTGATGTCAGGCTTACTTTAGGTTGTTTTTTCTCTCCTCCTGGTGTTAACACTGTTTCTGTTTCGCCTTTAAAGGCAGGTTTAACCTCTGCGGAGTGTCCGTCTCTCTGTCTGTAGCTTCATTGAGCGATTTGGCCATCGGTTTGGTGGCGTGGGGGAGAGTGGGGCGGGGACCCCAATGTAATGTAACATGGACTACTACTGTATTTTACCAATTATATCTTCTGTTTAGATAAAAAAAAATAGTGCCATATTGGTTTTATATGGCGTCATGACTTACAGTTTAAGAAAAAAAATTCTTGTCTCTCCAATTTGATTGTCTGCTACTTTTTCTTCTGTTTCTCCTTCTTGCTTGTTGCCCTAACCCGTCAGCCAAAATTTGAGGCCATCCTGTCAGAGCTCGACATGGTGACTAATGATATATACTACACCCTTGATAACCTCAAATCCTGGATGCAGCCGGAATATGTGAGCAAAAACCTGGTAGGTTTGTATTTTTGCATTTACTCAGACTGGACTTCCTTATTCAACCTTGATTTGTTTTTAATGAAGGAGATTGCTGATTACCACCTAACAGTATGGGTTTTCTCTTTCCAAACTCTGCAGAGCATTATCAGTGTTGTCACTGTAATTTATCTTCTCTCATTTGTCAATGCAGGCCACAAGGCTTGATGACACATTTGTACGGAGGGAACCATTAGGAGTTGTTTTAATCATTGGGACGTGGAACTACCCCCTTCATATCGTTCTTTTACCTATGGTTGGAGCCATCGCTGCAGGTATCATCTGTTCCCATCTCACTCTCAGCGCTAAACATTATATGGAATTCATGTTGATACTGCACTGCAAAAGAATACCATCTGTAGTGCAAATGCAATGTGACTCACAGAGCATTATGGATAAATATTAATGTCAGCAGGGACCACAGTGGTGAGAAGTATTTACTGTTTTTATCATGATGATCATTTGTTTTTACTGTATTAAAATAGGTTACTATTGTTTAGTCAAAAAGGTAGTAAACATATTCTGTTAACTGGTTTACTCATGGTAACAGATAGTACCAAAGTACCAAAGATTCATAGAAGCAGATAAATTTGAATAAGATTTTAGCCAGAGTGTGAACAGAGGTTACCCAGTCCATGGACACATAACCATTGTCAGATCAACTCATTACTTATGTGCCTGCAGGAAACTGTGTGGTCATCAAGCCATCAGAAGTGAGTGCAGCCACTGAGAGCCTGCTGGCAGAGCTCATCCCCAAATACCTGTCTCAGGTAAAGCATGCAACCTCACCCCCAAGATTTCATGTTTGTATCCTGCAAAGTGCTATTTATTTATTTATTCATTTATTTTTTGGATGATTTCTGCCTTTTGTGTTTCTGATGAAATACATGAGAAAATCTCTGAACTTCTTGTTTCATGTGAAGTATGACTCAGTTTATCAATTCATATATGGTATTTATGTGACCAGTCACAATCCAAATAAAATATGTGAACAGTTACAGAAAATGGTGAGGCTTGAACTTAAAGTCAGTTCATAAAAGAAATGGCTTTATAAACACTCAGTGTCTGGTAGGTCTTCGCTGTTAAAAATCCGCACACAGGAAGTGATGTGTTTATCGTATTGATTTGTTTGGAATAAATAGAAAGAGAGTTACAAATGTATCTACAGTTCTATGAGTTCTGGATGACCGCCAGAGGCAGTGCTTTAGCACTGGATATCTCCATCTTGCTTATGCACAGGGCGAGTCATTATATCAATAAAGTCTCCTGGGATGATGTAGGGTGTATGCCCCAGTATAAAATCCCCACGGCATCACATAATCTGTTCCAGCAGAATCTTCTTGCCCAGATTCAGAGTGACAGAGAACTCTGGCGGTCATCCAAAATTCATAGAACCGTAGTTACATTTGTAGCTCTTGTTCCATTTCATTCTTCCTGACCGCCAGAGGTGGTGCTGTAACACTAGATGACTTAGGCCACCATTCTAAGTGATGGAAGTCAACGACAGAACGGCTGCTACCACAGCGTGAGGAGCAGCAACGTTGACACAATAGTAGTGTTCAAAAGTACATGATGACTCCCAAGTTGTGGCTCCGCAGATGTCTTACAAAGAGAATCCTTTCAAGACAGCCCAGGACATGGACACACAGCTGCAACACACCTTGTAATTATGTGCGGGGCAACAGAGAGACCAAAGAGTAGAACCTTGAATTGGTAAGCCTGTCCCAAAAAGGCCAACCTCAAGAACTGCCTGTGTTGTGGTACAATGGGCACATGGAAATAGGCATCTTTGAGAACACAAACCAAACCCCCGTGCCCTTTCTGGTAGGGCCCGCAGCCCTACCAGAAGGTGGTAGCCCCTTGTCATCCTCTACCAGTCTGCCAGTCTTGCCATCCTCACTGCCACCGGCATAAATCTACAATTCATGCAAGGGTTGTCAGATATTCCTTCCCTCAAATGCTCAATGGCATTCAGGAAGAACGAAATAGAACTGGGCAGTTAACATTAGTAGCGCCAATTAAGCTTGGACCCATTTCCATTGCAGGATTGCTATGCAGTTGTTCGCGGTGGAGCAGAAGAGACCAAGGCTCTTCTGGAGAATCGATTTGACCACATCTTGTACACAGGTAAAAACCACCTGAAGAGATCAGATGCCACATTACTCACTCTCCATTTCAAATGCAGATGCATTTATGTACAGTAGCTCTCTATACTGGTCTTCAGACCAAAATGTCAGTCTTTTGTTGCAGTTACAGTTGGCATTTAGCAGACACTTTTATCCAAGGCAACGTACACATGAGATTTCAATACAACACAAGCAAGGTGCTAGTCGGAGACAAGAAAGCAAAGCTAAGCTCTGGTCCAGTAGGACATGGCTGCCGTGAGGTAGTGCTACAAGGCAGTGCTATGAGACGAATAGAGATTTACATTATTTTAAAATTTCTTTATTTTATTTTAGTTTATTGTTTTAAGTTTTTTTTAGGATTACACAGTCTGTCAGGTGAGAAGGTGCTCACTAAACAGCTTCATCTTTCGTCTTTTCTTAAAGATTGAGAGGGACTCTGCGGATCGAATGGAGTTTGGT
>OMKZ01047682.1:15620-27108 GCA_900302535.1 Neoniphon sammara | reverse complement strand
AATCAGTAAGTCATAATAATCTTCAAGACATTTTTCCTTGTTTTTCCTTGCAAGATGTTTTTCCTTGCATGATGTGATGTGTTCATTTTGTAAATGATATTTGAGAAAATACTGAAGTTATTTTATTGTGGTGTAGCACAATCCAAGAGACTCAGTTTCAACCATGATTTTTGTAGAAATGTGTAGTCAGGTCTTGTGGGACATGAATTTAGTGTGCATTAGAATATGTGTCTCTTCAACCTCCTGTTTATGTGTATATTTCATTAAGATGCTAATCTGCAGCAGATCACTACCATGCACACAAATCTATAAACACCTGCACACAGACATGTGCACGTGTCCATGCACATGCAGAAGGCTGACATGCATAGACAAACCAGCACTATTTGGCTCCTACTTTTGGCAACCTCTTTGACACTTTATACATAACACCATAACTGGTCCACAGTTTGCATGTTCAAATCCCTCATTTGCTGCCATTTCATTTTGTATAACTGATATAACATGATCCTCATTTTGCCTCTTGCTAGCTAATGCAAGATCCCCCTCCTGTGAAGGGGAGTAAAAACTGTGAAACTGTGAAAATGTATTACTTAAATACCTCACTGCCCACATAGTTACTGATTTTAAAAAATGCAGTGAAAATTGTTTTTTTGTTTAACTTAGTCCATTTATATAAGAGCCCACCTAAGCACTGGACTCACCATTATGAAACAGAAATACTTGTGGGCCACTGCCATAATGAAACTTCCACAATACATATAATTCATAATATTACTAGAAAGATCTGCCCACTGAATATATAACCAAATCCAGCACAAGATCTCAGAAGGCAGAAAGACTCACACGTCTCAGGTGACCAAATCCAATTATCTATTGGTTTAGAGTTTAATCCAGAGCCCAACACTTTCTAAAATAATCTAAACAGATTTTAATGAAGCCTGAGAGGAAAAAGATCATTTTCAGTTAAAGCTGATATTGATCTTAAATATCTTAAGTGGACCGATTTCAAAATGTTAGATCTTGTTCTTTTTCATCTAATTAGATAAAAGATCAAAAACTTTTACACAGAAATATGATATGATGCTTTTTCGATGTCACTATTCACTTATAGGTCATTCTTCATCAAGATATTGTGACAAAGTCAGTTTTAGTTGACTCACCCTTGAAACATTCACTGAGATTATTAAACTACTGGTAACTTGTTAGCTTTAATCATGTCGCCAAAAAACAAACAGCTCCTCGGCATTTAAGCATATTTCAGTACTATGATGTAGTAAAAGAGAACAACTATTTCAACATGACAAATCTAGGCCTTCAAATGGAAATTATTACTGAAATGAACATTTATTTAAAAAACAAAATCCACCTGTGACTACTGCCTCTGGTTCTTAATAGTTCATTGCTCAGCTCGTTAATTTAGCCCCCCATGGTTCAAAATGGACTGTAACAGAAAGCAAACTGTGATGGGGCTCCATGGAGGCCTCAATCTGGCTCTAGACCAAAGTCACGGAAAAAGCAAGCCAAAGAGAGCGACAGACAGAGAGTTGGGGAAAGAGAGAGAAAAAAGTAGAATGAAACTAGGGAGAGATAAAGGCCTGAAGTGAGAGTGGCAGAATCCAAGGGAGCAGCAAGCAAACTAAGAATGAAGTTGAATGAAAAAGTCTTACCGTTGGTCATAGAGAAGAAGGATGATTTGGAGCTCCTTTCAACATCCCCCCCCCACACACACAAAAATAATTGACTGACTGGTTTACTGACACGTTTAGAAAGAGACACAGAGAAAACAGAGTGTGTACGTGCGCATGTGAGTGTGTATAGCACTCTGACACTGAGTGCCACTGCCCCCTCTCTTTCTTTCCTCTCTGATGCAAATCCCTGTTTGCAACAATCCCCTCCTCTCTCTCCCCCATGTCCCTCTCTCGCAAGCTCTCTCTCTCTCTCTCTCTCTCTGTCTGTCTGTCTCTCTGCGTCTCTGTCTCTCTCTCTCTTTCTTTCTCACTGTCTCTCTCTTTCTATCTTTCTCTCTCTCTCTCTCTCACACACACACACACATCCACACAACTCTTCTCTTCCTCCCAACCAAAATTCCACTCATGCCAGTCATCCTTTATTTGAAGGATAAAAACATTTCAAATTCAGGAACACACACACATTCTCATGAACACGCGTATACGGACACACACATCAGCCTGTTAGTCACATGCCAAATCATCTAAACTACAACACGCCTGTGTGTCAGTTCATACATATCCAGGCAGCACGTCATGATGTAACTTGTCTTTGTAAGAGCAGTGAGTTTGTCACCACATAATGATAAGTTCAGTCACTTGTCTCTAAGTAAAACAAAGTCTTGACAATTACACTGGCACCAGATGGCTGGGAGACCCTCTACCACCACACAGTGGACATTCACAGCTACTGAACTGCTCCTGTTTACTGATGCTGATGGAAAACAGGAACGAGCAGCTCTGATTCGATTGACTTTATCGCTCCTCCAAGGGGCAATTTCTGCATTCAGCCTCTGGTCGGGGGCGCAGGGTCACCCAGCTGGTGTGACGCTCCTGGAGAAAGCAGGGACAGCATCTTGCTCGAGGATACCTCTGCATGCAGATGTGAACACACAGGGGATTGAAAAGCATGACAGTCTGGGCGGTAGATAACCTCACTGTGCACTACTAGATCATTCTGCTGCAGCCTGATGAGCCGCGCGGTGGCCAATATAGTCTGTAGTAACCACAAATAGGTGGGAAGGTGGGTGTTTGAGTGTGTTACTTACTGTGAAACCCATATTTATCACATATCAGGGTGTCTTTGATGCAATAATATTAGATATATTGAAAATTTTCAACTTTTTTCAGCTTTTTCAACTGAAAAATCTGCCAGTTGCTTCATTTAAATTTGGTGATCTGATTTAGATGTTGAGTTGCCTAAATACTCCCTAAAATGGATGCAGGGAGCATTATGGTCCTGTTTGTAATTCTGGTCCTGCTGTAATTCTGTGTCTGCAATATTTTAGAAGCCACGTCTATTGTGGATTAAAATCACACATTTGCAAAAGGTAAGTTTGTTAAGAAAGGAACAGAAGAAAGTTTTTATTTCTCATTGGTGTATGCATCTTTTTAAAATTATACAATGGGCTTCAAACAGGACATAAATGTCATGTAAACGTTCAGTTCAAGTAAAACAAAGGAAAACTCACAGCAGCATCATGGTTAGATGAGAATAGGTGAGGTGAAAAGGAAGGACCCATTTCTCGCAATTTCAAGAAATTGTGTTTTTAAAGTTTCAGGACACTGAAACTAATCTTTTATGTCATTATTAGGGTTACATTTAGGGTTAGGTGCTGTTGTCTATTTCTTCACGCACAAATATTAAACTAAAGCGGGGGTTTCCTTCTGGACACAAGCTTCTGCATGTGCCTCACCATGTAGACTAAACTGTCAATTTTACATCTATCTATCTATCCATCTATCCATCTATATATATAAATTATGGCGTTTGAATGTCAGAACAAACAATGTTTTGGTTGACCAAAAATGAAGATGTTGATAAAAAAAAAAATGTAAAAACATAAGCATCAATACCTCTACATTTTCTCTGCAAGTTAAGTTATTTTCTACAGATGAATTGTCGTTACTGTCTGAAAACAAGACTTGCTGTCTAGGATTTCAATATTCCAGGCATGGCCTGCATTTTTGTTTTCGTCTACAAATTAACCCCCCATGTCTCCACACTGTCCTCTCTCTCTTAGTTAGTCCAAAAATCTGTAAATTAATTGGGTTTTTTTTTCAACCCTTTTAAGTTTACAAAGCCAAGAAATGCACAACAAGCATTTCTCAATGCTCCTTAAAAGCTAAACTTGTTAATCCGGAGCGTCTCTGTGTCTTAGTAATGTCTCGGTAAGGAATCAGTGATTTAATATTGCCTGCACAAATCTGATTTGGACAGTAAACAAAACCAGTAACACACTGAGACGACCAGACATGCTGACTCATGAAAACGTAACAAGACTCACAAACATCCTTTTAATCCACAGCATTTTACAGCGTTTTGCAGATTTTACTTCACTTGGGAACAATTTCAACATTTGCAATTAGGATCTCCCATGGAAAAATAACTTAGTGAGGAATAAGTCAAATGCAAGGACTAATCAATAAACAATGCATTTTTTTAAACTGTTAGAACAAAGTCTACTCCCTTCTTTCTCTCTCTCTTTCTCTCTTCCTCTATTTTTACCTCTCTATCTCTCCATCTTTCATGTTTCCGGGGAAAGCTTAGCAGCTAAACCAACAGGGCCTCCCATGAGACTGAGGGACAAAGAGAGGGAGAGACATAGAGGAACTTACCTCATACTTCATGCCAAATACATCACCAACCCAACTGTGTATGCATCCAGAAACATTTTTTCTCCAATTAGTGAGACGCATCTCAAAGCACCTCACGATCAGGTGGGAAATGTTACATTATACCGTAAGACTTTTCACTGCTCTTTTACTGTTTTATATTATTGTTTTAATGTTTTATTAATAATAATAATTAGTAGGAGGAGGTGGAGAGGGAGCAGTAGTAGGAGTAAATTTATTGTCAGTTGCAGGGAAACCAGGCATATCAACATTGTAGACAGTAACATAAAAAGTAAACCCCTAAAAAATTAACACCTATAGTATGTCAACCTACCTCATTGTATGAGCACATTTCAGCTCATTCAATCTAATACTACTACTACTACTACTACTACTTATGATTATTAGTAGTAGTAATGGTAGTAGTATAATATCAAAACAACAATAATAAACTCCTGCTGTGTGTTATCTTTTCATTTAGTTGTAATAGGAGTATTATGCTAAATATGTCATTTCTGAGAAGATCCTTCATGAACAATTGGATGACAAACTTCTTGGAGTTGTCCATGTTTGATTGCTGCACTTTAAGCTTGAGCTTCCTGCTGCTCGCCTGAGACCACTAAGAGCAAAACTGAACCTTCTCTCCTGTAGCTTCATGCCTCCTCACAGCCTCTGTAGGCTGTGCAGGCTGGGCCTTGAGATGGGAGCTGCTAAAGTGGGAGAAACTTGAAGGGATAGTTTGGATTTATTGACAAGTTCTTGCTACTATTGATATCAATGCATGGACATTATTTATATTTTTATACTGATGCATGGGCATTCTCTCTCAGAGGGGATCCGTGTGCTCAGAGTTGTGGCTAAGTCAGCAGGAAACTGAATGGCGGTCAGTAGGATCGGCTAATGGCTAATACTGTATTTTATGCCACAAAAACTCATTACAAATGTTGAAACCATCCACAACAAAATGCAAACACAGTAATGTATTCCAGTGCTTGTAACTCCCATTAGACCGATGCTGTCTCTTGGAACTGTTTTGTTCACTGAGGACCGCCGACGTATTACTACACAAATTTTCCCTTTCGTGTATCACTCCACCAATCTCCAAATTGGTGGAGTGATACACTGTAGGTAAACAGGCTGCAGTGTGTAGTTATACCATGGCATTCTTCAGTTCCAAGATACAGTGTCTGTGTACTGGGCTTGATAAGCGGTGGAATACATTATTGTTGTTGCATTTTGTTGAGGATGATTTAAATTGTTTTAGTGGGTTTTTGTGGCTTATAATGTTAGAAATCAGCTGAGCGTGTTGACTGCTACTCATTTAGCTACTGACTGACAATTAGCCACAACTCCTTCAGAGATCCTTTCTGGAGAACATGTCCATGCATTGATATCACGGGTCCCAGGTTGGTCACACCGACTTTTATCAATCCGAACTATCCCTTCTGAAGTCAAGGCTGAACTCAGTGGAGGCCTGTGTGTTGGAGGAAGTGGAAAAGAGGCAGCATCAGAGTGGAAATAGGAATCATAGAGTATAGACAGATAGGGGAGAGGTGTTGAAAAAGTGACAGAGTTGAGGGCCGGTCGGGCCTGTTTGGACAGATGGTGTGAGGTTGTAGCCTGTAGGGTCCCACTAACTCCACCTTATCCCACAGATATATGTCCTAATCCTGACTAACTCTGCTACAAGCGGCAGGCTTAGACGTCTCACCTCACAAGGAGCCCCCTCCCTCTGAGGATAGGATCTGTCTCCTTCACTCTCTACCCACACACACACACACACACACACATAGAGCACACCTCTTATCAACATATGTACACGTATGCAATCCACACGCACGCACTTATACGTATGCACGCACGTATGCACATAAACACATTCAGAGGCTGTACCAAGCTAGCAGCGACAGTGAGACACCTGAGACAGAAACATATTTTCATGTTTTGATTTAACTCGGATACGTCCGTGATTGCCGCAAACAGCAAAATAATGAAATTGGCAAAAAATTTTGACAATCACAGCAAAGTATTTGAAAGTCAATTTAGTTTTCTTTTCTGTGCCTGACAATTTACCCGACACGGTCTGAATTGTTCTGATGTGGTAAACAGACTTGGTGCTCCATGTGGGTTAAAATAATCACAGTAGCTCTGCTGGTTAAATGTTGTTTCTGTCTGAGTAGGAATTACAAATTGCACATAACAGTAAGTTTAAATTAGGTAAAAAATAATGTGATATGACAAATTATGTTTGAAGTTAGTAGCTTTTTCTGATGGTCTTCTTGCAAAATGACATTGCATTGGAAAAAAAATAACCCCTACTGTTTAGTTAGACATTTCCCTCATTTTTTTCTTTCCCTTTTTGGAATTTTGTTTCCCTACAGTATCTCTGCCTTGACACATTATTACATTATCAGCAGGACGCCTCAGAGCTGTGTGATTTCTTTCCCCTCTGTTTGAATTCAAATAAGAAATGATAATTTAGAAGTAAAAGAAAACAAAACAAAAAACAAATATAGCCCATTGTCAAGCAGTCATTATAATCAAATTTATTCCAATTTATCCAGAAATTGTCTTTAGCAAAACAAATATTCTATATTGAGTCTGCCTCAGGCAACGCTGTTTATCATTTAATTTACTTCATCCCCCTTCTCCTCGCTGTCTCTAATCTCAATGTTTTTGTAACACTGATCTAATCCATCGTTTCAACTGTTAAGCTTCAAATTGCCCATTTAAGCTTTTCTTGGAGATTGTGTTGCAAAAAGACTAAACATTTCATTCCTATTAAGCTATTTAGTGTTTTTTTATCGCTTTACACCCCAGACCATCTTACTTGTGATTGTGTCTGTGTGTGTGTGTGTGTGTGTGGGTGTGTGTTTACTTGTGTTGTCTATGCATAGGGTCTCATTGTGAGTGGACTTATCAGGCTAGTCATGGGATTAGCGCTGATTCTGCCCCTGTAACCAGTGTCAGATTAACAGATACCCATGCCTTAATAAACTGTCTGTAATGTAGACATAAGCTGTCAGTACCCCTGCTATTACCTCACCCACCCTAGCCTGAACTGTCTTTCCCCCAACACAGATCAGTGGAGACCCTGATAATACTTCCCTATGTGCAGTGTCAGGCAGGTCCATGTTTAGGTGTCATGCTATTTTAAGTAAAATCTGGACATTTAGGTGCTTAATCCAGCTCCCATGTGAATTGTTGAGGGAAACTCAAAGGAACTTGGAAAATATTACATATCTTGACTGAAGCCCTTACCAATGTTAATGTTGATGTTGCTTAGCTGCATAGAAACTATTTCCCATCATAATATTTAAATATTCATTTACAGCATGTTTGCTAAATATGCATAAATAACTAAGCACCTCATTTGCGCTCACAAATTACAACTTTGCAATAAATTATCAGCAGCCGTGATCTTTATGTATAAATGCAGTGCAACAATCTCTTTATGTCTGCTGCTGAAAGGATCTAAAGCTAGACAGACAGCTTAAGGTGTCTAACCTCGCACCACCACCAACACAGGCAGAGGTAGATGTGAACGGCCACACAAGCATAAGCGTGAGGACATTAATCTGAATAGACAAAAACCTACAGAGATGACAGACAGAGAGGCAAACTGTAGACAGAGACAGAGGTTAGGAGGGATGAAGAGGAAGAGAGGGATGAACGGATTAAGGTGGTCGATACTTTGGCTCCTATCCCAGACTGAGAGATGACACTAAATCTGTTAATTCGTTCCCACCCCTTCACCACCCACACCGCCCCTCCCTCTCCTCTCCAATGCATAGGGGTTTTCTCCTCAGCCCACCCCTTATTTCAGGATTATGCTCTATTACTGTAATATAAAAACACTCAATTAACAATACATATATTTTGAATATATAAGTAGTCAACCTTTAATTGTCGTAGTCAAAGATTAATATATTCATTGAAGCTTGTACTGTATGAGAAAAAAATGGATACATGAATTGTCTTGAACTTCATTTGTGTTTCAAAACAGCTATAGTTTGCAGGGAGGGAGCTGTGATAACCAAATTTAAATCCTGTTATGGATGTATTATGACATTACCTACTGTAGCCAGAAGGTGTTAACGTGTAACGTGACCTATTGGGCTGTGGCTCTGTGGAGGCGGCGCTCCCCATGGTTAGCTAGTGCAGGCAGCCCTTCTCTGCAGCGCTCTGCAACACAGTGCTGCGCTGCCTACAGCACCAAAAGGCACTCAGAAGGTTAATTATGTCAAATTTTACATTAAGCAATGCACTGATTTGTATTTCAGACCGTCTCGCTTGTGATTGTGTCTGTGTGCGAGCGTGCATGTGCATTAATGTGTGTCTGCATATGGGTGAGTGCATGTGTGTGGGCATACATTTATGTGCAATTGTGTGTGTGGGGGTGTAATAGCATCCATGATTATTAATGTTGACTGTGGCTTACAGTGCCACCTTCTAATGACTTTTTTTTTTGCACAGTGTCACTTACAGTGCCTCCCATTAAATGATTCTCCTTATGAACTATGAAATACTGCCTTCAGATTTGACAGATGTTGATTATCACTGGAGATGCATCACAGTTAAGATGATGTTGATTAGTTGGCACAAAAGGCATCATCTCTCAGTCTTTGCAGCCCTGAGGACCTACAGTAAGCTGCCACTGACACCAGGATGTCTTCCTAAAGCCTCAGAGCCACTTTGTGGAAAAAAACAAAACAAAAAAAAAAACAGGCCTTTAGGTTGCGAGGTGGCTCCAGAAGCCGCAGTCATGTCACCTATTAGGGTGACGGTTGCCATGACTACCAGGCTGAACAGCTCACTTATGACCTTTTGATGACATGGTTGTGATTACATTAAATTATACAGCATCTCATCATCGCCTACGTTCATGAGCTCTTTCCCATGTAACTTCTGTGGTGCAAAAACCGTCTGCCAGAGGGCTGCTGTGTAAATGTAGTTTCACTGTCTGCTGATGTTATGACATCATGGAGAGAGATGTAGAGAACTTCACGCTAGCAGAGTAGTCACAGGTAGCAATAATGTGCAGATAATGTGCAGATTTATGTGCAGGTAAGGAATTTTCAAGTTGCATATGCTGGTTTCTCCATTCGTTGGATCTTTCTTCATCCTGGAAGGAAGACGAGAGGATGTGGATTTTATATGAACACACCATGCACATTGCTTTGGATTGCTTGCATCCTTTTATTTTCATGCATCTTTTCCCTCTACCCACACATGTTCTCTCTCCTGCTCCTCTCTTCCCTCAGCCTTTATGTGATCATGTTGCTTGGTAACAGCAAAAGAATGATGAGAAGAGTAGGATGTGTTTGGGCGTCTCCTGTGTGATGTGATATGCCTTCACGCCAGCTGTAAGGATGATGCACATACGGTGCAATACAGAGCGAAAAGTGCAGAATGAAACTTATTCTCAGGTGTTTCAACGTACTCACTGCGAGAAGGCAATCATTACAAGTGTATTTTCAGAGCATTGGGTGCTACCTGAACTGACAAACTCATGACTTTTTCAGTTAGCTTGGTTAGGGATGAGAAGATGACCTCAATATTAAAGTAATAAATGAGTATGGATGAGCACAAGCCTAAAAGATTAGAGAAAGGCAGAGACATGTGCCTGGAATGTTGCTGCTCTGTCTGGGAAATGTGAGCAGGAAAGTGAACCAGTAACATTCTCCCTTCCTTTGACAGCTGCACAACTTTGGTTGCTCTCAATTGCTCCCTGATATGAATGCATGCAGCTATATGAATGAATGAAGCCAGATGGAGCAGTAGAAGAACATGCATGCTTGGCAAAACAAGTTCCTGGAAAATATGAAGTACAAAAACTTTTTCACTGCAGAAAAAAATCTGCCCTGCAACATTCTCTTTATTTCTACGTCCTGTTCATGTGGTAAAAAGGACTTTCTCCCAGTTTTGGAAGGAAGCATAACCCAAAGCAGATCGAAGTTTCAAGCTGCACTTTCTTCAGCTGTTTTATGGACAATTAAAAGGAGAACGCCTGTGGACACTTTACTTTTCTGGGTATAGTTGTACATAATAGGACTCACAACTGTTCACATGACAATTTATGTCTGGGAGTCAAAATTCAAGCCAATGCTATATTATGATTCTACTATACTATGTTATGAAATTATAGTTGCACAGATTGCCAGCACAGCTCCAGTTTCCTCCCCTCACCATAAAGCAGATTGCTCTTTCATGCATCAGGACAGTTGCTCATTGTTCACACAGAGTGCCTCGGTTATCTAAGGTGTCTGTTTTAGTGTGGATCTCATTTCCCTTTATGGGACAGGATATTAAAGAAATCGTTTTATCTACACAATTTCAGTGATTAACTGACAGGACAAAGATTGAATAAGTCAATAAAATTCCCCACACTTATCTCACTTACCTTTTGTCTGGCTTCACCTAGCCATAAATGGAAAAGGGGAAACAAGTTTGAGTTTGATGCATGCAGAAATGCATTCTAAAACAAGGCAAAATAACATTGCAATGTTCGATGCACATAATAAAGACTTTAAAAGACTAGCATTTCCCAAAGTCTCTTTTCAAACTCATCGAAGCGGCCTCTTAATCTCTATTTCAGTAGCACCTCCTTGCTCTGTTGCAGTATTCCAACCCAGGCCCATATCTGACTCATTACAGCATCTTTAGAAAAAAGGTCATGGCATGGTTGCTAATGACAACCTGCGAGGCTCTGCTCAGATGGTGTGCCAGTTTCTCTGAGGCCCATTGGCTCCCTTATTTGTAGGGATCAGTCGCCCCCTGCTGTTTCAGATTCTTTGACTTCTGAATACATGCAGTTGCCATGCCAACGAAGGGAGGCATTTCTGAACAGAGACGTAAATTTAGCCTTTACCTGTAATCTGGAAAATCAAACCATTCAGGTGGATCTTATTAAAATTACGCCATAAAACCAGACCATTACAACCATTTAATTGGGGCTCTAGTTAGCTGGTGAGGTTAATTATTTCAGTATAAAATATGATGCATTTTCATTAGGAGATGATGCATTTTCATTAGTTTGTTTGAGATATTCATTACAGCTAATTACAGTCATTCAGTGTTATGTATTAGGTTACTACTGTATTAATGTTGAGACAACTGATTTCATAATAAATAGGTGTGTA
>OMKZ01047682.1:3114-15584 GCA_900302535.1 Neoniphon sammara | reverse complement strand
TGAATATATATATATATACATATATATATATATATGTACAAACATACAAACATTTTGTAAGAGTACATCCACAAGAACAATGACATTCACACTTATTCTTCCATTACAGTGTTTTATTCATACAGTGAGGGTACTCATACATAATATCTTATTTAATTTTTCTATAAAATATATTACCTTTCAGTTTCTGAAAGCAAAACTAGATATAAATTATCAAGTTTCATTTGATAAGAAGCAACTCATTTTCAAGTGTCAACCAAGGCAATCAACTGTATCAGCAGTCAAAAATGCATTGCAAATTTAGAAATAACATTCTAATAAAGACATTTTTCTCCTGTCTAGCAAAGCCACGATGCTCAAGCACGTGGCCCGGCCCATTGGCATTACAGCACAAAAGTGGCAACAATCAGACAATGCTCATTTTGGGTTTCTCTAAAGTAGCAAATACCATTCAAATACTGTAGTCACAAAAGAGTTCAGCAGGTTTCGTTTCACGTGAGAGGAAAGCAAAGACAGAAACACAGTGAGAGTCGAAAGAGGAGGTGAACAACACATTAAGGAGTGAGTGCTCCAACATAGGCAAGAGATGCTTTATGATATCTGTCATATTTCACCCGTTAGACATTTATCTTCAGGTTCCCCCTCATACGTTTCTTCTTTTCCACATTTGATGAAATGCTCCACAGTTGTCATGACAACGCTCTGGCTCGGACAGCGGCAGGTGAATTTCCCAGGCATCACAACAGCTCACTGTGACCAGGTGCTGAGTTGATGCTGTCTGTGATACAACAAATGACAGGCAGGATAGCTTATGATTACTGGCACTGACTATTACAAAAAAAAACAAAAAAAAAAAACAGGAATCCAGTAGATAGACTGATAAATGCAACTAATTTTCAATAAAAGACAATAATTGCTCTAAGTGGGAACCAGTAGAAATTAACACTGATTAGGCAGTAACCAGATCACAAAGAGTAACATACTGCTGTAGTCAGTGAAAAACATGAATCTTTAAAATATCAACTGACAACTGAAAAACAGCCTTGTTTTTAGCTTAATGGTCATGAATTTTTCAGTTTATCCGATGGCTTCTGAGAGGATTTCATCTGCCCTCGGATTGTAGAACTTTCCTCAACCCACAGAATATCATGTAATCCTTCAAGTGAAGTTAAAACATGAAAAGTACAAGAATAGAAGCTATGAGGTTTTCACCTGACAATGACAATGTCCATTTTGATACATACTTCTGGTAACTATTTATGATATTTCAGACTATAGATAGTAGTAATAATTATATTCTCCAAAACACCGATCACATAGTCATCAACTATGTTTGATTACCACTTGTCACTCACTATCTTTGCTCTCGCTCTCTCTCACTCTCTCACTCTCTCTCACACACACACGCACACACACACACACAAACAAAGGACATGTGTGTAAAGAGAAACAGAGAGACATGTACCAGACAAGTCCAGTGATTTATTTCTGTTTTGGGGTAGTCTAGGTTTTTTCACGGGGGGTTTGCGATTTGGGGGCTTCTCGAGGTTATTTGGACTATCTCTGTCAGTGCCTGAGGTAAGTGAGGACAGGAAAGACAAATTTACAGTTAGATGCAGACACATTACACATGGAATTACAAGGCACTCACACCAAACACAAATATATTCAATAAATGATACGGTGCAGAGAGGAGATCTTTGTACCTGCGTCACAGGACATGGCCTTCCTGTTCCTCTGCGGCTTCACTGGCGCCTGAGCTCTCATTCCCTCATCACCTAAACAACAGATATCAAACAGCCTGGTCATTGGCAAAGTTAACATGCACCAAGTGGACTGGCTTTTTGCCATCCTCCCATCAAGGTCGTCTTTATTTGGGTTGAGCTGTTTACATGCACTGTTGATGTGCTGTGATTGAGCCTTTCTGCTGCCACCAGTAAACCAATTAACAGAATAATCCATCCAAGTGTATTGTCCTGCCAACAGGCAGAACAATGCGCCAGCAAAAAGTATGAAAAGGTTTGGCAACCAGCTCCCTCTTTGACTGAGCAACAGTAGGCTACTTCTAATATGTGGAAATAATGGTCCCAGAAGTACTAGTCACTACTGCTCACTGCCAGTTTTATTTGGTCTTGTTGTTTTTTGTTTTGTTGTTTTGTGTTGACACCAAAATGTAATCACAGTGCCGTCTGAATCTGAGTTTGTGGAGATGGAAAAAAAAGAAAAAAAAAAAGAAAAAAAAAGAGATAGTTACATGCATCAGTGAACCATTTAATACCAGAGTAAGCCAGGCGTCTTAACGAGGTTTTTCATAATTAAAGTATGAGATTATTCTCATGTTGTGACATTCACGTGTGTCAAACCAAAAACCAGATTACTGGAATAACTGGGTTAAGAATGAAATATTCTGTGCCTGCAAACTGAACCACAAAAAGTCAATGAAATGAAGAGCTGTTGTTTTTTGTTGTGTGTGTGTGCACTTTGTGTGTGTGTGTGTGTGTGTTGTACCTTGACTTGCGGCGCGGTCTGGCAGTCCGTGCACAGGCTTGCTGACAGGAGGTGGCACAGGAGGAGGAGGTAAGTTCCTCTCATTGGGTGATTCTTTTGGAAAAGTCACATACAAGGACGTCTTTGGCTGTTCGTCAGATCAGAACGGGAATCATGAATAAACCACAAGAGAAAGAAAACCATTGCAATTTTCACACAGGCTGTACATCTGCAGTAATTGGCAATGTGCACAGTGTAGCATATCAAGATTATTGTTCTTTCTTTCACACAAGAGATTAAACCATTGTTGATTAAAAAAACATGACAAATTGTGCAGATTAGGATTGGCAGCCAAATATAGATGAATAAAAACTGCACACCTTTTCTGGAATAGGAGGCGGCTGACCCTCTGAGTCTCTTCCTTTTTCTCTTTCTTTCTTTTCCATTTTCCCAGGATCTCTCTCCGCATCTCCTTCCTCCTCTGCACCTGCAGATGAGAGAGAAGAGATTGTGATGTGGGTTGCAAAAATGCAACGTACAAAACAGGCGAGTGCCATTTGAGTTAGCAACAAAGGAGACCGCTGAGTTTTTTGGGCTTCCTGGAATTTGAAATAGACTTGCAGGACAGGCTAGAAGAACACAATAAATGCTTTCAGCTTGTTGGGTGTACTAAAAATGACTTTATATGCTACATTCTGAGCTTACATGGTTGTTGCACAAATGAAGAGGAGGCCGAGATGGGGTGAATCTCTTTGCAAAGCTAAAATCTCTTTCGTAACATATTCCACATTACTGCAGTACCTGGTGTAGTACCTGAGCTCTCTTGTCGATGTCTCGGCCTCAGCCTGGACAGGTTGGGCTTGCTGCTTTGTGGAGGGGGGTCGGGTTTAGATGCACAGGGAGCAGCTCGACCAGAAGACACCCCTCCTCCGCCTCTCCGTCCCTCTGCGTGCCCTCCAACCGCGTTGGCACACACGTGCCTGTCTCCTTGCGTGTCTTGCTGACTCTGATGCCAGTCGGACGCGGCTGCTGCCTCTGTGGTTTTTGTGGGATCTGTTTCCTGCTTCGGCGACGGGGTCCTGTCTGACGGGTAGGGAGGCAGCGGCCTTTGAGCCAGATGCAGAGCCTGGACCGGTCTGTCTGTCTTTCTGCCTGGATGTCTGCTCTCCATCCACTGGTTGTCGATCTGTATGTCTGCTGGCCTGTTCTCTGACCATGACCGGTCGATTTGCCTGCCGATGGTCCACTGTCTCTCCATCTTCCTGTCGATCTGCCTCTGTGTGTGTCTGTCAACTGTCCATTGCTTCTCCATGAGTCTGTCTGGATGCCTGCTCTCGGTCCAGAACCTGTCTGTCTGTCTGTCCGTCGCTCTGGCCTCTCCGCAGGTCCTTTCGGGCAACCTGTCATCTAACCACTGCTGGTTGCATTGTCTCTCCACGTGTTTCTCAGGGTGTCGATCACTCTGCCTCCCCTCCATCCACTGCTTGTCTGTGTGTTGCCCTTCTGTCTTCTGTCTGTCATCAGCCCAGTGCCTCTCTCTCTCTGTTTCTACTGGTGACTCGAGCCCTGCATCCGCTTCAGGCTTCTGGATAAAAAGAGAGAGAAAAGGGAAAAAGATCAGATCCAATGCAACCTGCAGTATGGTGAATATTTATGGCGTGTTACGCTGACTGCACCTCTTTGGGAGAGTAAAATGGGTGTTTGCTTCCCCCCATGCTTGGATGTGGTATGCCCTGCACCGGCGGCGGGCTCAAAACAAGCGCGTTTTTCCCCTGCTGATCGTTCCCTTTCCCATCAGCCCCCTCTCCAGGTGATCCAGCTCTGGTGGCAGACCTTGGCGGCTGCAGGAGTGTGTATACATTCTCTGTAGCCGTCCTAAGAATAGACGACAGTTAAACAAATTAGTCTACATACCGTATCTGCCACGGTGTTTGCTGACTTGAATGCAGAATTAAAGTCAAGGCTGTAGCATGATCTGGTTTTTAAATGTAACAATTTTTTGATAACCGACAGAACGGAAATATAATTAAGCTGTGTCACAGCGCTTGCAGAAATCAGCTATCATGCTATCATAATCTGTTTTTGACATGCAACGTGTTAATTTCTAATCACTGGGCTGAACTGTCACCACTCGGTTGGATCCAGTATCTGAGGCACCGGCTGTCATCTACATCTGTGTACACACACTGGTATCAGCCTGTCTGCGCTTTGGCAGCTATCAGCCATTTCTCATATCAACAAAGAAATGGGGGAGATTCAGAGTGTTGTTTGTCAGAGTATTTCTGGAGATCAGTATTGCTCATTGTCCTTATAAGGAAAAAACAAAAACAGAGGAGACGAGCAGTGGAAAGAGCAGTGGAAAAGTAATAAAATGATGGAAAACTTGGGAAAACGCGGGAGCAAAATTAAATCTTTGTGATGTGATATTCTGTGTGTTTAGGTATCTGATACATCACATATTATGTGTTTAAAGCCACACCAGGGCTGCCACTAATTATTATTTTCATTGTTGATTAATACATGGATCATTATTTAAATTAGTCGATTCATCATTTTGTCAAGCAAATGTCAAAAGTAATGAGAAATGCCCTTCACAAGATACGAGAGCCCAAATAAGATTTTAAAATTGATGCCTTATTCTGATCAGCTGCCATGAAAATCTGAAAGTATGAAATTTATGATATGAACTAGTAAAAGCATTTGTGATGCTGTAACCACAAACACATTGGTATTTTTACTTGTCTACAGCAGTGACTTGATTATCAAAATTATGATTGTTTAATTTTCTTGACAAGACGCTTAATCAATCATTTCAGCATGATGCCACCTTTGCCTTTCTCAACAATAACTGCAGCGGTATGAATGTAAACTGTAAGAAGTGGGATTACACCAACCCTGTGGGTGCCGTGGCAACAGTGTGACACTCTTCTGCGTACACCTCTGCTCCCCCAGGCTCTGATCCCTGGTTGGACTGAGTCGGATTTCGGTTTTTACGGAACCCAAAGATGGCCAGCATGTTGCGTCTCTTCTTCCTCCTCAGAGAATGGGCTTTGTGCAGCGAGGACAGCTGACTGAAAGAGGCAAGAGAGGTGGAACACCAGACATACAGTAAAGCTGTGACATGTGAGTCATCGCCGGTGTAGTGAGATTTGTCATTTATCAGGAGCTGTAATTTTATTCATGCATAGCCATTCAAGCCCAGTGTTTCTCCACCCCTTTGCTTCTAGTACATCAGCAATTTGAGTGTTGCTAGGCTACGCCTCTTGGACCACGTTGATTTATCTAGAGTGCATTATTTAATATTATAAATGTAATAATATTAAAAGCTTCTACTTAACCAGACGATCTGCAGTGTGGTGTGTGGAGGGGAACAGGGTTATTCTGATAAGCTGTGGCAGTCGAAGGCCACTCATCGCGACCGTTGTGAATTCAGCTCACCTCAAAATGACAGGCTCACCACAATGATGGGACGACATGGACAGTTCTATAAGGTGAGCTACACAGCTGGCCAAGTTTTATCAAAGACACCTCAGCTGGATTTTGGATGGACAATTTTAGAAGTGTTGGAGGAAATGAAACAGGAGAGGGGCGCTCTTACCTATCAGGGAGGACTCTTTTAGTGTAGAAATCTGGGAGTCCATCATCGAGAGGACTTATCCCTCCATTTTCACTGCAATGCTGCACACAGACACACACAGGCACACACAGACACACACACACACACACAGATTTGGTACACTTCTGTTTGGGCCTTTCTGGACAGGTCTGTTTACTAGGCTTCATTAGCAAATGTTCTGTTTACAGTAATACAAATGGATTATAATGGCTTCAGAGAGATGACATAACTCAATTGCAGCGATCCACTTTGTATAGATTACACTTGACAAAGGCTGCAGGATTCATTCTGAAATATAGAGCAGCATATTGCTCCTGCCAGCAGGCTTGAACATTAAGAAATGACAGATGGGAATGATGGATAGATAGCTAGATAGATAGATAAAAATTATTTTCAAACCAAAAAATTATTTTTCAAACCTGTTTAATGATTTAATGGTGTTTTATGCTGTACTTACAATATATTTTCATAAGTTGTACACAGGTTAATGCACTGAAATAAGGCCACTGTAATATTAAGTGTTACTGTGGGCTCTCCTAGCATCAAATATACATTACTTATGATCAGAGCGAGTTTGGATGATGTTTTGCATATATATTGGGATATCACACAAGGTGTCAGATTACTATGTATAAAAGGATGCTGAGATCAACCCCGTCTTACTGTGTCAGCAGGGATGTGCGCTCCTCTGTGCCTCCGCGGAGGCTTTGGCCGAACGCGGGTCACATGGTGAAGAGGTACGCCCTGCGTCGGCAGCTCTGACAGACCCTCCCATGATGCAGAGCGCGAGAGCGGCGAGGAGAACGACGGCACAGAGGGGGGCGGAGAGGAGCTGGAGTCATCACACAGACCTGACAGCGGAGCGAGATGAAGAGATCAAAGGACGTGTGATAGAAAGACGAGGAGAAAAGAAAAACCGAGAAGGTGCAGCGGAGGAGACGGGGAGGGGGTGGGGGGTAGGAATCATGGGTAGTTATCGTCTTTGCTTCAAAGACATGTAACTTTAAATTTAAAACAATTGACGGTTGCTCTGAAATATATTGACTCGGGACTTGGCTCAGTCCAGATTAAAACAGCCATTAATAGACTTCTCAGATAGATGGGAGAGAGAGGGGAGCGGGAAAAGAGACTCGACAAAAAACACACTAATGGAGCCTAAAAGAGACGGGATGGGGTAAGTGCGAGACGGGAAAGAGGGAAGAGAACAGGATAATAGGATATAGTACTCACTCAGCCTGGTGGAGACAGGTCGTATTCGTCTCGTTCTGGAGCTGTGCTTCTTAATGGCTATTGTGTCCTGGAAGAGGAGAGGGAGATACACAGATGTTGAGGGCTAGTAATGGAGTCAGACACACAAGAGTACATACAGCTAGGAAGAAATAAGCATGTCTTCCACCTCAAATAATAATGGCACTCCGCTGGGCCAGTCAGTGCTAAAATGCATTACCTCTTTAAGTTTTGTCAAAATTGAGCCGGTGATGTGCCGTCTCTTTCGGTCAGTCAGTGTAATTTGTAAGGAAAGCTCAGTATGTGTGGCAGGTTTCATGTGAACTGGACTCAAAGTTAAGGCTGGCTTTACATGGTGCAACTGAAATGCAACTTCAGTTCCATGCAACTTGAAGTTCCAGGCGAACCATCGGATGAAAATTATAAATGCGGTTTGCATCATCATTTGGAATGTTCCATACGGGTTTGTTGACATGGCAACAATAAAAGTTTAATTTGCAACCTGCAACTAATTGCATGGAAGTTGCATTGTGTGAAGCCAGCCTAAGAGCGAGGTAGAGCCTTTCAAAGTTTGAAATTTTGACATTTAAAAGAAAATTCCAGTCTAAAACACAATACTATTTAAAACCTTGGATTGGCAATTTGCATTGTGTTTCTGACTGGTGCCTTGTTGTTGTTTGATGTTGTTTTTTTTGTTATTTTGCAGCTAACAAGCCAAAAGTTCATCCACTGTCGTCACTGCGAGATGCTCTCAGCTCAGCCATAATGCTGTTCAATAGGGGAAAAAAAAAATTAGTGATCTAAAACAGAGCTGCAGCTGCTCTCTAAGTGCATCATGTTTGGAGATTTTACAGATGGAAAAACACAATTACAGGCTAAAACAACACAACAATACAAGAAACACAAGGTGAGCCACCAATCCCTGTTTTTAAAACAGTGTTGATGTGTTTTAGGATGGAATTTTCATTTAATTATAGAGCTTCCATCAGGCCAATCAGTGTAATGCTGTTAAACACCAGAACACGGTTCAAAAATGCATCATCCCTCCGATTTCTGTCCAAATTAGATGGGAGGACACATTTCGGCACGTAGGGGACAACAAACAAACACACACACACTCGTCATCACTCACTATGCTGGTGCCCAGCTCCTCGTCAGTGATGTCCAGAGAGTCTCGGTGTCGGTGCGACCTCCAGCCTGTTTCACCTTCACACGTCCCCTCCCAGTGCTTCACCTGAGACACCTGCCGGGTCTGAGACACAGCGCTCTTAAGCTCTTTTAACACTCGCTCAGTTCACTCAATCTTTCTCTATTTCGCACACACACAAAGTACAGAAATTGCTTTGTATTTACGAGGGTCTTATGGGTGGCGTAGAGCTCCTGCAGGATTTGGTCCACGATGGAGTTGGTGAGATAGGAGACCACCGACAGTTTCACTTCTCTGGGCAGGAAGAGTCAGAGAACAAGGAGAGGGAGGGAGTTTGGTAAAAATGAGAGCAAATCAATACCTGACTTATTTTTAGACTCACTGCCACCATCACCACTGCCTCCTTACTCCAAGGCTCGGTGAATGTCCTGCGCCGCTCTCTCCATCAGGGCTGTGCGGATGGCCGAGCGGGGAATGGACACTCGCTCGGAGACGGATGAGAGCGGGGGGCTCAATCTCTCGGCGGCGGAAGAGGATAAAGGGCACAGCTCGCGGCAGAGGGACACCATGGAGTCGACGATGACCTGCGAAGGAATCCGTTGATTAGCGACCCCTGTCATTTGTTACGGTCACAATGTCAATAAGAGGGTGTTAAAGCTACCTGTAGCTCCTTATCTGCGGCTTTGGCAAGCTCCCCGGCGAGAGAGTCCAATCTCTGTCTGACCGGCCCGTCCACAGACAGCACATGAGCCAACTCACACAGCGAAGGGTAGAGCTTAGAGAGTGACAAGGAGAAAATAGGAATTCGTTATTGGTGTGATAATACCGTCTCGCACATGCCCAAACGCGCATATGTACCTCGTAAATATTACACCTCCATACAACGCATACAGCACATTTCCCATCACTCACAGCGCGAGAGTTCCTGGCTTCTTTTAGCACTTGTTTAGCAGCGTGAATCTCCTCCATTTCCCCGACACCTCGCAGCATACACACCTGCTGCTGGACACGCACACACAGGCGCTCCATCACCTTGGAAACAGACAGGCAGGGAAGTGTTACAAAAACAAACACACGCACACACACACACACACACAGGTGAGCACACCCACGCACACACACAGATGAGGCAATACCTGTTCGGCGGTGCTGGTGACCAGGCCTTGGTGCAGCCGCAGAGCTTGTCTCTGGGAGAAACGCTGCGTCTGGTTGTTCCTCAGGAGAGCGCGTTGAATCTGAGGGCCAGAGGGGCACAGCGAGAGGCGCCGTCATTCACTGTCAGTCGCACTATCGCGAATACACTGACGGTCACAGGGACGTGACGACGAGAGATGAAAGAGGGGGAGGTGACTGTGCTACAGGCAGACGGTCGCGGAGGAAACGGAGGGTAATGAGGCAGAGTGGAAGGCTGCCGTGGCTCAGAGGCAGATGAGAAAAAGGCCAAAGACATGAAGGAAAAGTCAACCCGCAATCATTTCACATCTTACAATTCTGGTCATTACTTCATTAGCTGAAACAGGCAGTGCCGCTATTCCGGCTAGAACTCTATTGATTTCTCCACAGGCAGGCTTTTTTGAGACTAAAAGACTCTTTCATGAAACAAGATTGAAGTATCTGTCCTTTGACCCCACTTGCCGGCCCCTTGCAGAACTAGATCTGCTCTCCCTCGTCTCTAAAATTTTCTCTTTGCCTGGAAGCTGAACCCTAAACGTCTGCTCATTTTTTTTTTATCCAAAACCCTCATAACCACAGGGCTCTAATGGTTCAAAGGCAAGGTGTAGAGCTGAAACTTGGGTTTTAAAGACTCTGGAAGAGATCCAAGATAACGTCTGCCTCAGCACCCAAAAGCACTCTGCAAATCATAATGATTTCTTCAAATATGCTACATTTTTTGTCTCTGAATTTTCAATTCTGGGTTGATATTCCAAGAGCCAGCCAACCTTGGTCAGTGCCTGCTCTGTCCTCTCGGGGGCGCTGCGATATGCCTGGCTGATGTCACTGAGGGGAAGGGGCATGTACTGCAGGGTGAAATTACTAAAAGAGGAAAGAGTGGAGAAGAGAACAGGAGGGAAGAACAGATTAAAGATTGAGATATTGCAGATGACAGTGTCAGACTAAAAAGAGAAAAATAAGTGGGTTACAGATTCAGGGGTTAGTTAAGGTTAATATCCCCACTGGACAGTGCTTGTCCCAAAATATCCCTCCCATGCCAAGCAGTGAGCGAGTAATACTTTGATCTTTGCAACCATGTCATCCCTAGCCTAAAGGTAAGCCTGGACCATTTAAGATAGCAAAGTGGAAAGCAACAATTTGCTTGGTTCATGTTAAACATTTCAACATGGTTAAACATTCTAAAATATAAGAAAATTACATCATGGTTTCCCAAACTCATTATCCTTAGTAGAGCAGCTATACAGGGAATCATCTAATTTGCGGCCTAAATTCTGGTGAACATATACAAATGACAGGTTTGCGTTCATGATGTTTAAATGTTCTTACTGTTCAAGCGCACGGGCCACATCAAGAAATCCTGTTGCGGAGGTGTTGTTGCGATCCCATGTCACACTCCTGCAGGGCAAAGTGGTGAGTTGCACCGAATCCAAACCTCCACATCAGAACACAACTTGCACTCCAAAAGCAAGACCTCCACTCCCTCTAAATGTTTCCTTTCTTCCTGCCCGCCTCCCTTTAGTTCCTGCTTCATCCTCGCTGCAATGTTTACAATGTCTTCTCATGGCTTCCCCCACAGAGACACAGTATCTCTCAATATTAGCAACGCTTCTGCTTCTCCGGCTTTACCTGAGCGTGGTATTGATTTGAAGAGCTTTGCTCAGCATCTTGGCTCCAATGTCATCCATGTAGTTCCCACTCAGGTCCACTTTTCTGAGGCAGGTGTTGCTGCCCAGAGCGTTGACCAGCACTGTGCCCCGAGAGCGCAGCCGTGAGTCAGTCAGGGACAAAGACTGCAGGGCCTGGGGAGGGAAAGTGGAAACAAACAAGGACAGGGGGTTGAACAGCAGTAAAGTCTGGGAAATATTAAAACTACATGGTCCAATAAAAAATTATTGTGACATTGCTGTAATACAATTTCTGTATTATTATGCTGCAAAAGCATGCTGATTTTCTTAAAGGTCTGCATTGTTATTTGTTCAAAAAAGTTACTACTTAATGAAAAACCTTGAAAGAAAAGTGGATGGTCATGGCACAATGTGCCACAGCTTTGTAAAAGAGCAAACAATTTAAAAAGCAATATATGAAGAATGTCATATCCTTCAATAACAAAGTAAAAGACAAACTGCACTTGGAAACATCACTGCATGGTGCTACAATTGTTAAAGTGTTATAGTGAGGATATGAGTTTACATGGAGTATATATGAATTATTTACAATATATGTATTGTGCATGCATTGAGATATAATAATCTTTTGAATAAGGTATACTGACAAGGGACGGCTGTGTTCAAAAATCATGTATTCAGGAATACAGAATATCAAGTATTGAGGGAACATTGAGGAGATTTAGCTAAGCTAAATATAATAATCCTTGAACTTCTTCAAATACTTCTTGAATTAATGAATATGAAACTATGTGCCTTGAAATGTAAGTGTATGTTAGCACAGAATAACACATAACCTTCATGTACAGTTGAGGGGCTTTGTTATCTTTGCTAATTTCTTCCCCTCATGCATATGATTATACAGTGTGTTTTTATGAGTGCTGACTCTGCATTATCACTCACACATTCCTCCTCCTGTATGAGCTGAACCAGCTTCTGCAGGACCTCGTCCAGAACCCTGCAGATACAAGCCGCGGAGAGAGCGAGAGTGACGAGACTGCATGAGCTGGCACAAGCAATTTCCTGCTGCTAGCACGCTGCCTGCCAGGGCAACAACCGGCGCTTTGAAAAATGAAAAGACGTCATGCACGCAAGCACAAACAAGTATATTCAGGCTGGCACATGCAGCACACACACACACACACACACACGCACA
>OMKZ01047675.1:0-22514 GCA_900302535.1 Neoniphon sammara | reverse complement strand
TGACTGTGAGACCACTTTGTAGGGCAGAAGATGGCGTCAGTGTTTTATACTTATGCTTATAAGTCCCTCCTGCAGTGAGATATGGAATCAGCTTGGAGCTTCGTAAGATGCCTCTGACTGGTGAGGACAGAGGATAGCTCTGAGAGCCGAGGCCCAGAGAACAGGCTGCACTTTGGGGAGAGAAACCCTAGAGGACATGACATAGCAGAAGAGCTGAGAGATAAATTGCTTTGTGTAAGGCTAGCTGAGATTGGCTTATGAGTGATATGGATGACGGTGAGTGGAACAGATTGTTTGCAAGCTGAACTCGTGAAGCTTTTGACTCGGGGCGTGGAGGGACCAGAGTTGACAGTTCCTGGTCCTGTGGTTCAGCCCAGACCGGGGTTCACCTGATGATGATGATGAACCACCATTCACCCACTCCCATGCAACAGCCATCCACAGCCAACCCGGCGCCTGCTGCGAGAGGATCAAGAGTCAATGTGAAGAAGTCGGTATGAGCATTCCCCTGCTAGGTGTGGCCTCTGAAAGTAGCACATTGTCGAGTTGTGACTGTGTGATGAAGTGCACAGAAATACGTCTAGCTGGCTGTTTCTCTGAGCTGTTTCTCGTTGCAGTACATGATGGGGTTTTTGTATGTGTGACTGTGTGTGTGCACATGTGCTCTGGGGTGTTGAACACTACTGGATGTGTAGTATTTATGGCCTTCACAATGATGTGGTTTGGATGTTTTCTTTGTGTGGTAGCTGGGTTGTTTTTCAGCTAGAGCGGTTTTCTCATTACCTTCCTTCACACAGCTGTTACAAGGCAGGTGTGCAAGACAGCTGCAGGGAGCCACTTCTGCCTTATATTCAAAGTTATAGTGTTGCTTAGAGTTCACTGTTTAATGGAAACTGATTATATTCTGTAACATACCACCAATAGGTCAACTCTGCTGACAGCCAGAATTATAAAGACTGGCATGAAGCCACTTTCCAACCCCCTACCTGCCCAAAGATTCAATAGCCGGAACACAGGACTCTCATTATGTTTATTCAAATGGCATTTCTGTAGTTAAAATGCCTCACCAGAACATATCTGTTTTTTCTTTCCTCAGACACCAAGCTCTTGGGCAGAGGAGACACGGGGAAGGAGAAGTATTGGTGGACACAAGCGCTCAGCGTCTTGGGGCAGTGCCGAGCACTTGAGGGAGGCACGTATTTCAATTTATATGTGTCATCACTTTATCAGTTCATTCCGTCTCTTTCGGTCTTTCTCAGTCTCTCTTTCTCTCTCTCTCTCTCTCTCACACACACACACACACACACCCCTCCCTCCCCAGCTGTTACTCCTCCTCACCCTCGCAGTGATAAGATAAAATGAAATAATGATCCCTGTGGGGAAGTTGGGTAACCTCCTCCTCTCCTCTAGCCTTTGCAAAAGGAAATGTATCAACTGCTGCTGGTTCATTTTCTCTCTGCTCTGCCTCCAGGTGGCCAAGCTGAAGCACCAGCTGCAGAAGCGCTCCCGCCACGCCCCTCCTTCAGCGGGATACGAACTCCCCCACCACCCCCTACCTGCAGGCCACGCAGCAGGCATCACTCAGGTAGCCCATATGGCGAGCACCATACTTACCACTTACTGTTGTAGGTAATATATTCCAGCATATTACAAGGATCAAAATCTGACTCTGATCATCTGGTAGCTACTTCGACTTATCAAAAAATATTAGAAAGCTTAAGATGCTAGGTAAAGACTTAGAGCAAAGTTTTCTTGACAATGCTGAGCAGGTTGCTCAGGCAGAGTAAGCAGATGCTAGCAACAGGGATATAAAAAAAAACGCTGGTGCTTTTCTTAGGAACTGCTGTCATCGAACCTCCGCGTCACTGCCATGCTATGAAAGCGAGACAATCTGAAACCAGCATACCATAGCATACAATACAGCTACACCCAGTATAGAATCACAGAGCAGGCCCTGGGTGCATTATGTCAGTATTTTCCTAAGTGCTGTCCTTACATAACCCAAATGCACTTGGGCACACAATCAGGCACACATTAGCCCTGCTTTAATCCGCTGGATACTTTCTTTTCCTAGACAATGCCCCTGATGCCGCTGAACAGACTCGCGCCCCGGCTGAGACGCAGCGTTGAAGGTCTCAACCTCGAGCTGGAAGAAGTGTTTGTGTCTGAGAAGCCTGACGATCAGCATGAGGTTGGTCTACTGAGCTGCGGTTACAACCAGTGAAGCAGAAATACATTTAATGACCAGTAGACTATCAGCAACTAAAAGTATTGACAAAAATGAATTACTAATTGCTTAAAATTGCTTATAAGGTGGGTGACTTCTAGTTTGCAAATAAAAACTTGATCACACTGAGTTCAGGTGGTTTTACCTTCCATATAACCTTAGTTGAAACCTTAGTTGATTCCTTTCTTGTGTCCTTAGCTGCATTGTCTGACCCTTCCACTTGTTTCCTCCTGGATATTCCAGATTTTGGATGTCCCAGACGGCCACAGAGCCCCTGTCCCTGCCCAGAGATGCAGCAGTGGCTCCCAAAGTGAGCCATCGCCAGCCCCCCTGGATCCTTCCCTCCTGTCTCCCTCTCAGTCCCCCTGCCCCTTAGATCCATCGCTCCTGTCGCCTTCACAATCCCCTTGTCCCCTAAACCCATCTCTTTTATCTCCAGCACAGTCTCCCTGCCCCATGAGCGAGCCAGGTTAGACAACTCTACATTTTATCTGTTCAGCTTGTGGTATAATCCCAGAATGTGAAATATCTTTGTGTATTTTGACCCAAATATTCTGTCGCAGCATTTTTTGAAAGGTAAGACTGGTTCAAATTTGCACGTTTCTGTCCTATTTGCAGAACTGGTGGAATGTGAGACCCTATGTCTTTCTCCATCGATGTCGCTTCCCTCATTTGCTCTGGATCCTCCTCTGCTGCAGCCCTCCTCCTCCTCTTCCTCCCCTCGTCCCAACAAAACCTACTCCTTCCAGAGGGAGCCGCCGGAGGGCTGTGAGCGCGTTCGTGTGTGTGAAGAGGCAATGTAAGCAACTTTTTCTTTAGGGATCCTGGATTTTATTATTTATTATTATTCTTGAGTACTACCTTAATCATTTACCATGATTTGAGAGTTCCTAAAATCCATAACTGTAATAAAATAAAGTTTTAGCGCTGGGTGGGCTTTAGTTCCCCTTGAAGGGTAACAATATTGTCTGGACCCTGGTAAGTCCAACCAACTGTCCAGCAAAGTGAAAATATCCCACTTGTTGGAACTAAGGTTACAGGTCTTACTAGCTCTGCAACAGTATGTTAGCAAATGTTTACACAGCTACTCGACTCTTTTGATAGAACATTAGATTGATAAAATAATCAGTGGCAAAATGGTAGATTTATATCCAAGAAGAGCACAAAGTCAGTGTGTGGTGTTAACAAGCTAACTGTTACTGTTAGATACCGTTTGATGAGCCTAACGGAGGATAACAGGTACAGTTAAAGAGTCAATAAACGTGGGCCGGAGGAATAAAAACTGAGGTCGTGTTCTGATTGGATCGCACCACTCTTGCATGTGAAAGTAGCTTAAAATCCCCAACAAATCCACTGGTTTGACTCAGGAGAAATCAACCGATAGGCCTCTCTCTGCAGAGAGAGGACTTCAGAAGATTCTTATTGTTTCATCCAATGATGAGAATAAAATTCCCTGTAACAAAAAAAACAAACAAAAAAAGTTTTAATTTCCAGTCCCTTTAACAACCAGAACTTCATAAATAGATCATATAAGCGTTCTCAGGTTACACTCTCCCTCTCTCTGTCTCCAGGTCTGCGTGCCAGGGTGAGCCTCTCCTCCAGCCATCCTGCCCTGACCCCAATAAAGTCAACTTCACCCCCCACGGTGGCTCCGCCTTCTGCCCCGTCAGTCTTCTGAAGCCCCTCTTGCCCTCAATGGACCTCCTCTTCCGCGGCCTGTCGGTTTCTCCCGTCACTGGCTGTCCAGGCCAGGCCTCCCCAACCAGGCAGCTGGGCATGCAGTAGCCTTAGTGGATGTCTGGGTGGACCCGATCAGGACTAGACCACACTGCTGACATTACAAGGGGATTCTTCCGGAGCTGGAAAAGAAGTGAAACCATTTTATATGCAGTGTGACAGTGGACACCTGTTGTTGTCTTGTCCATTACTGCTGTAGCACACCGACATGATCAGTCTGATCAAAATCAACCATCAAAACAGAGTGTGTGACAATAAGCATTTCTTATTGTTATACTTAAGATTAACTTTTCTTTAAAAGTTCTCCGTGACTGATTTATTGATTATTTCAGCCTGCAGGGCGACTCACAGCTGATATTTAGTTGATCTGCCCTGAAATTGTCCCAGAATTGCCCCATGGCATTTCTCTAAGGACGACTGATTTTTTTTTTACTTGTTTTGGCATATTACAGAAAGACTGTATTCTGCTAGATATGTTTTCATTTTGATGTCAGAGTAAGTGAATTCAATGTCAAAAACCCAAAGCACTTAGTATACATATTGACGTAGATATTAATATCTGAATATCTTAATGTGCATTACTATGGATCACTATCCTAGTAAAGCATCATGAAGTTTAGATGTACTTGCAGCTGTATTTGATAGACCTCACTGGTGAAATGAGGACATAAATACTTGACGAATTTATTCTTGAAATTTCAGATAAACTATCGGTCAAAGAGATGTATTTTCTCCGTATTTTCTTAGGGCCTTTAGTTCATGGTACTTTTCTACAGATGTATTTCTAAGTAGAGATATATTTTTTTAGATTTGGAAGGTGTAACGAGGCTGATGGTATTTTGTATTCATATAACAAATGGGTTTATCAGTTTATGGTGACACACCGTTCTGTTTACACTTTGATGATTCTAGTTACTTATGAGCAGGGATGGAAATGTTATTGGCCTTACTAGCCAACAGAAGGTACCGTTTCCTCAAAACAAATACAAACTCATCCTTATTTAGCAGGATTTGAATGGGTAATTGAGTGTGATGTTATAAAGTGGTTTAATAGTCATACAGACATTGCCCCCACAGTAGGAGAGAACAGAAAACACTTGATTTCCATCCCTGCCTGTGTGTATTTTAGTCACACTGTGCTAATGTTTAAGTATTCACTTTGATTTGACATAATTTGATTTCCCTCTGCTTTGATATTATTGTTCATATTGACACTGAACTGTCTTTGTCAGTATGATCCTATGCAACAGTGACTTTAAAAAAAAAAACAGTAGCCTATAAATATGTCATAGCATTGGTAGATGCAAATGAACAATCAGTATCATTTGTCAGTAGCTGTATTTTTCAGAGGGTCAGACCTGGGACTCCTTTTACTTTTTTTTATTTTTATTTTTATTTTTTTTTAAAGGTGAATATACTTTAAAACGTTTATTGTGACGTTGATCCCTTAAGAAAAATAAAATCCCAAACGTCTGGGGACGCTATGGATTCCTTGTAACAGCCACATACTCATTTAGCTTTTGGTGGTTTTCTTTGTTGTCATCTGTGTGCCTTTGACACGTGGATTTGCGGTTTTTGAGTTTTAGCGCCGCCTTCCTCCCACACTCCGCTTTGTGACTGGCCGAGAGCGGATCCCTTTTGCCTTATATGGACCAATTATATTCATCCACATCCTAGGACGACAAAAAGGCATGCGACAATTTCTAGGAAGGCCCTCATACAGTTTAATAGTAGCCTTTATAACTGCCATGTGAAAGAATGCGCGTAATCTAAATCGATTATAATAACATTATAAAGGCTCACTTGTAGCTTATTCAACTGTGACATGATGCTGCTAGAGTTTACCCACCAAGGTGTATATGTATTGGAGATTCAGCTTACAAACAAAATTCTTAAAAGTTCAGGCTTATCTATTGAGGCCACTGAGGTCCATTCACTAACTCCTTTCCTGACGCAACTCTCCGCCTCTATTCTAGCTTTCATCCCAATGAAAACACGGCTACTCTCTTTGCAGAACTGACAGCATATTAGCACCTTTGCTGGGACGGGGATGGGATGCTTTTGATTCACAGCTGTCCTGGAGGGGATGACAGTGGGAGCAGGTATATACCGGTGATAAGTTGGACTAATAAAAGCTAAACAATAATGACATGACAGCTGCTTGCATGTTTGTGCAGCTCCAGACCGCTTAGGGTGTCGTTAGCAAGCATTGTGGCCAGAAGGGCTTTAGGAAATTTACCGGGTTGAGTAAAGCTGTAACCCCGTTACGTTGGGGCAATAACCGGGCACCATTTCCGGACTCGTGACACCGGCTATAGTGGAGCGAGACGTCGGCCTGAGGGGCAGCGGGAGCGGAGCGGTGTCGGTATCCATACCCGGACTGGTCGAGGACAGCATGGCTGCCGAGAGAGGAGCTTGGAGGACCGGCTCGCTGTTGCAGAATGAGCGGATACGGTTCATCGTCTGCTTCCTGGGAGTCTTCGTTTGTTATTTCTACTACGGCATACTGCAAGAGACAATGTGAGTATTAGATAGCGAGGTTGTGTCTAGCCTTGATACAGGTGCCGTGCTTTCTCTTGTGGAGAGAATGTCAAAGTCCATTCAAAAATCAGCACATTTAATGTTGCTTTGCTGCATATCTTAACACTAAACACCTGTATGAACTGTTATGAGATACTCCTTAATTCAGCGTGCATGTGCTCCACTAAGCATGTTTTTAAAAAAATCTGTCTATAAAGGTGGTTCGCCTGTTATTCCCAGTGTTTTTTGACCTGCAGTGTGAATCAATTGCAAAAGCTGAGATTTTATCTAAATGCTGGGTGGAGCATATATAAGCCGAATTTACAGGTGCTTGTTAACTATTTGTTTAAGATCAATATGTCATTTCCCACCAGGTGTGTATCCGTGTTAATTAAAAGTAAAGATTAAATTGCCAGAATTTTGAATAGATTTTAGGTGTTACTCAGACTTATTAAGGGCTTTACCATCCCTCCACATCTTGCATTGTCTTATGCTCTCATGACTTCGTATTTGATATTTCAATTTCAATTATGCATCTGTAAACAAATATTAAGTAATAATGGTTATTTGTGGTTCTCTGCTGAGTTTCAGTAAAGTGAATAGAGCTGAAACCCAATTGCATACTTCATACTGAGTCGTGACACACATGGTATGTTGTTGCCTTAGTCACTAGAGGGTGAGGGGTGTCATATCTGGTTACAAAATGATCACTCAAAAGTAGTGGCAGACACACACACACACACCCATACTTCCTCACAAATGCTGAATAGTGCTTTATTGTGTACTGCTGTTAAACATTGACGTATGTAACCATCCCTTATATATTTGAATTTCTTGACCATGACTGTTTATTGTCACCAGTAAGCAAGGGCATTATTAGAAAGTCTGGGTTCAGTTGCAATATGTCACACTGGGCCACCAACCCAGTCACATGTAACTTACATGTACAGTATCACCTCTCCTTTTGCAGTGTGGGGCCTCATGAAACTACCCCCCTTCTATCCCTCACCAGCAGTGCTCCTGTCCACAAGGGCAGTGTTCTTCTGTATCAAATTCATTGTGTGTGTTGTACTGCTCTCAATACAGTGCTGTTTCTGTGACTTCTCTAGCACTCGAGGCGAATATGGTCAGGGGGACAAGAAGGAGAAGTTCCGATTCGCCCAGACATTGGTCTTCATCCAGTGCATCATCAATGCTGTGTTTGCTAAGATCTGTAAGTAAATGATCTAAAGAATTGGCACACCTGAAGAAATCTTTATGAATGTGTAGGGGTGCATCCCGACTAAATATATGAGATTGGGGTACAGCCAAATAACATATTAGAAAAATTATGACATGGGGTTTTCCAGCTTAATTGGAGCCACATGGAATCCTGTAATCAAATTCTTGTAGAGAGATTCTGCCTTAAGTTACCTAAAAAGCTGTTAAAAGTTTGCTTGTAATGTCTCATTGATCTGTTTTCCCCATTCCTCCTCTTCATGGTCAGTGATCCAGTTTTTTGACAGCTCCAAACCGGATCACACCAAGAGCTGGCTCTATGGCTTGTGTTCCCTCTCTTATCTGGGAGCCATGGTGTCCAGTAACTCAGCCCTCCAGTATGTCAACTACCCCACACAGGTGAGTTTGTGCTTTTTGACATGCACTTTAGACTGGTTAGCATGAATCTTCTGCACCGTATATATATTTTTAAATTTCCTGAACAATGTTGGTGTCAATATGTCCTAAAACAATCTCTTTCTTGTGCTAGGTGTTGGGGAAGTCCTGCAAGCCTATACCAGGTATATTTGACTCCTGATTCCTGCTTTCTGCCCACAGCTGTAGCCAACAAAACATATTAGTTACAATGACCTTACTGATGGTAGTTGGTACTATATCTAGTGAAAATAACTGCCATTTCAATTGTGGTGTAATCCCTTACAGGAACATTTCACTCAAAATAGAAAACAGAAATATTTTCCCATATACCCACAGTGTAATCTATCCATGCATATTCATTTGTGGAGCTCAAAAGTATTTACATGTGAAAAATCAACAGAAACAGCTCTTTCCAAAAACAATGGCACATATCCAGATACGGATCCGGTCCCAGCAACAACAAATTATGATGCACTAATTCAAGGCACACTGATGCACATATTTACCATGCCAAATTATGTATGCACCCATTGTCCTCAGCAAATAAGAGAAAGTCCGATATTATTCATAAAGTGATCAAGGAAACAGGATGTTAAGTACACTCCCCTACAAACCTGTGGCTTTTCCCATATTGAGAGCATGTGTGGCAGTTTTCATGCTATAGTATCAGTATGTTCTGTTTGTACAGGAAGGTTATTTCTTGCCCGTTGGTGATTTGTTATCTCTTGTTAAACAAACACTTTGACCGTCCATATAATCAGTTCTCAAGCATGATGCCTGACATTGTATCCGTGGTGAAATGACACACAGCTGACTCTCTGGTGCTAAAAGCTGTCCATCATGTTGATGTGTTGTTGCAGTGATGATCCTTGGTGTGACAATATTGAGGAAGAAGTACCCGCTGGCTAAGTACCTGTGTGTCCTTTTGATTGTGAGCGGTGTGGCTCTGTTCCTCTACAAACCCAACAAGAGCTCGACCACTCCAGACGGCCACGTTTTTGGGTTTGGGGAGATTCTGTTGGTGAGTGCGCAGAGCAGTATATTCCAGTGTCTTTACTTACCATGCATCCTAGATAAAGGTTTCTCAACCTTTACCACTGCAAGGCCCACTTTCTTCTTTCAGAAATTATTCATCACCCACAAGATGAATTTTCTGCGAAATGTTTTCTCTTTAATTAAAAAGTCCCAGGGTCTTTTTCCTTCTGCGGCTGAAGAAGAAGAAACTCATGACGTGGGAGTAAAATAGAAATAAAACTGGATACCTCTTAATAACAAACAAAAAAAAAGTGCGAGTGAACACACTTGCCAAGTTGATTGGCAACTTTAAATAATTGTAAATTGTTCAATTGGCAATCTTAAGTAAGAATTTGTTCTTAAAGGTTAATAAAACAAAATAAAACAAAACCCACATTATTTAATTATACAAAGGCTATTTCTGTGTTAAAGACAAAAGCCAAGTCCACTTAGCATAGCCCTCCTCTGGCAAATCCATACTTGACATAATCTGGATTATATCTGTGGACAATTTTTGAAATGTCCTGAGGAATACTAATCCAATCCTTTTTTGTTTTTCATTTGAGGGAAAACGCACCATTTACTGTTGAGCTCACTTTACTTCTGACAAAATTTGAAACTTGCCTCAACATAGCCATGAGAAGTGATGACATTTGATTGACCTGCCATGTCAGACACAGAGCGAAACATTATTATTGTTATAATACTGAATCTACACATTTTATTTTATTTAAATAGTTTTTTTTTGATACACTGTTAAATATTTAAAAAATATGAATTATATTGTGTCACACATTGCCTTTCTGCCCCTCCCTAAACACTCTCATAAATACTGTGGCATGTCCATAACATATTGTTGATATACCGCTCGCTCTCTCCCTGTATTGTAGCTGCTCTCGCTGACAATGGACGGTCTGACTGGTGTAGCCCAGGACCACATGAGGGCTCGATTCCAGACCACTGCCTACTACATGATGCTGAACATCAACATGTGGTCCATTCTGGTGCTGGGATTAGGTGAGTAAACTGTAGTCTCTGCCAAACATCAATAATGTCTCTCACCTCTACCTGTCAATGTATTTACCAACACACAGGATTTGATATTGTGATCCTTAGTGTCATAATCCCGAATGAGCATTAATACAGAAGCCCAATTCAGATGTGAAATTGTGACTATGGAGGACATCAGGCATGCACGTGTCATCTTAAATCTACAGGACCAACGGAGAGGCAGGCCTGTCCATCTGCTGCATAATCTAAATATTACAGAGTAGAGTGTGTGTTTATGTATGTCACTGGGTCATCAAGTATGCACTTCCATCCCAAATTTAGTCAAAGTAGCCCCACAGTAACTCCAGAAGATTCGACAGTGACTTCTGGAGTCCCAGAACTCTAACACCCGCTCAGCTCTCAACACCAAACACAGCAAATTCACTTCCACTGCCCTAGATCTCAGGCCTATCCCTATTTTCAAACATTCCTTTGCAGTTTTATAAATTTGTATTGATCTCTCTGTTTGTTTTGCTATTATTAATCTATATTTTAAGATTAAGACTACTTGCAGTTGATGATAACAAGCTAATGGGATGGCTGAAACTTCTGTCTTGAAACATCCTGCTCAGCATGTCAGAAACAGAAGTGTATATCAGCACACAGTTGAACAAGAGCTGAGAACAGCGTATTACAACCCTGACAACCATAACTGTTACCATGTGATCTGTAACTCCTGTCTTAAATGTATGGCAGGCATATAAACTTAGTTGACCGTTAACTACTGTATATTGGTGAACAAAGTAAGCTGTTTTGGTCGTTTAAAGTGTACACTGAACACGATAATACTGTGCAAGGTATAATAATATTGTATAAGGCACAGTAAGGACAGTTCCTGTAGAGTCATATTTCTTTATCTTTGTCACAATGAAGATTTTGGACACCATGTGATGTCCTTTTTTGTTCACAGTAACTATCCCAATGTGTCAGCTAGCATTCTACAAACAACCAAAATATTGTGCAGCAGAAATAAATATACCAGCCAGGCCATGCTGCCTGCAAACAATATGTCAGCTAGCATACTACAAACAAACAAGTGCTAACAAGCCAAGATATGGAGCTATTACCTGCCACTGTCCTCAAGTCTGTTTTCATGCCCATCAATATTCCATTACCATGTGAGATACTTGTGAATCCCACACAATAATGCAATTAATTAAATTTACACATGCAAACATGTTTAATTTACAGCATAGTATCACTGGGTCCTTGAAAAGTCTCAATATCTAAAATAATGTGAATTTTAAACCCTGATAAAGTATTTAAATTGTCTTACATACGCTTAAAAAAGTCTTATTTTTTTCACCATGCAGTGAAAGCTTTCTTTACACCTTATGTTCATTCATGGATTAATACAGAACAGGAATGTTTTTTTTTTCTATTTCACCCGCTTTACTTAGACACAATTGGATTCTGTATCCTTTTAAGAATTCACTTCCTTTAAATTGCTCTTAAATTTATTTCCAGGCAGCATTAAAAAGGCCTTCAGAGGTCTATAATTTATATTTCTGAAACCTGCAGATATCCTGTACTGCAATTTTGAAACACTCTTACTATCACTATAAAAATACTGCTTTAGATACCTTATAATAAGATTAGCCGGAATACTAAGGTATTCTTAAACCTCTAAATCCACAAATCCATGACAGCATAGTTTTTCCACAAGGCTTCATCTAACTGTTGTTACTGTATTCCACCACTTGGCAGTGCCCTATGCCCACACTTTGAAACCAAACCTAATTTTCTCAACACGTACTGGATGTGTCAGCACTCAGGCATCTATACCAGGAGAATATGACGTATGAGATACAAGAGATTATCAAAACAGGATGAGTTATGGTTGCTGTGTGTTTCTTTTTCCATCTTATTAGATTTACATTAATTTCTGTCGATACTTCCTTCCTGTCTGCTCTCAGCGGTTTTGTGGACGGGCGAGGTGTGGGAGTTCCTGAGTTTCACCGAGCGATACCCTAGCATCTTCTACAATATTCTTCTGTTTGGATTCACCAGCGCTTTGGGTCAGGTGGGTGGATGCATGGAAGGATTAACATAGTGGGTGGAGATGTATTAGAGGAGGAGTGAAGCTTTATTGCGTTTTGCTGTGAGAAGGACACTTTGAGCGAACGCCGTGACAGGAAAAACTCCCTGGCAGCATGCATTCATAATTACATTTTTTAAAAATCCTCTCCCAGACCTTCATCTTCATGACAGTGGTGTATTTTGGACCTCTGACGTGCTCCATCGTCACCACCACGAGAAAGTTCTTCACCATCCTCGGCTCTGTTATTCTGTTTGGTAACGTCATGAGCGACATGCAGTGGGTCGGAACAGTCCTGGTGTTTCTCGGTGAGAATTAATACCGATTTAACACCATATCTTTATATTTCATGTCACTGTTTTAGTCTGTTCTGACCTTCAAACTTTTTCTCTCCATCATTTGCTTAAAGATGCCACATGGTATTTTCTCATTAATATATCACTGTGAAATTAGTTATGATGACAGATTATAGCACTAGTAGAAAACATCTTTGAAGCCGTCACAGTTGTAACCAAAAAACCTTTTGATAAGTGATGCATCCAGAGCATCTCTTTAGGGGAGCGCACATGGGTATACAGTATATGAATTAAATTATACAGTGATGTATTTGGAGAAAATCCTGCACTGGTCATAAATTTTAAAAGGTTTCAAATGCAGAGGATTAAGTGATGACTTCTCAGCTGCTGAGGCTCTTTAATCACACTGTGTGTTTTCTCATTTCAGGTCTCGGTTTGGATGCCAAATTTGGCAAAACCCCCAAGAAGACGACACACTAAAATATCTGCAGTATGTGACAGACAGAAAAACAGCAGGTCAAATGGACAGCACTCTATAGCCAGTATCTTATTTTCTGAAGACGTCCTGTACAGGCATATGTGCCTATGATTTGTTCCAGTACCGTTTTATTTTTAACTTAACTGTGTTTTAAAAGAGAAGTCCTGTAGTTTCCAGCTCCGACTAATGTGTACTTTTGATATGTTGAAAAGACATCTTTTACTTGGGATCAAGGCCAAATGGAACTGTCGGAAGGCTTCAGCATCGACTTTGACCACAATATGTTGTGCTTTTGTAGAGGAATTTGGACTGGATGAAAGAAGTGGGTGGAAAAAAATCGAGACTAAATTCTTATTGTTTTTGAAGCCAGCATTTTCTTTTTTCTTTTGATTAAAGTTGAACCAGACATGGCCTAAGAAATACATTTCCAGCATTTAACTCATGAATTTATCACAAAGGAATGCCAAGCCTGCAACAGTTTTACAAGTTTTGCATTGACACAAAACCAGGTTAGAATAAATGTAAATTGTCAGTCGCTAGAACATGCACAATTATCACAATTGTAGTTTCTTTCTTGGCAAACAATTAAGTAATTATCATGCCATCATAAAATATAAACGGTTGTATGTAGCCTATTGGGTTATGTCTAATCTTACTGTTGAATTGTTTATACTGTTTGTTTTTTTCTACAAATGGAAAATGGCTAGCCATAAAAGGGAAATTGTGATGTTCCAGACCAACTTACAAAACTGTTCTTGGTGAATTTTGTTTGTATTTATTCTTTTCTTTTTTTTTTATTCACACGCACAGCTCATCGGTTCATATAATTGATTATGAAACCAGATAGGTGCAGTTCTCATCTCTGAATGACTGCATCATGTATAAGGCTGCTGTAAAATAGCCAGTGATTAAATAATGGAATAAGTGGAAATCATCACCAATATGTTCATTAATGTGTCCCTTAGCAAACAGGTTATTTGGTTGCTGTTCACGAACTTTACTCAACAGAAAAAATATTTTTATTAAAACATTATTGAATATTTGAGTTCTTTATTACAATAGTGGAAAAAAGAAAAATTGCAATTTCTAATATGAATCATGAAAATTTAAAAAAATTCTAATAAAAGGGATATTTATGTACTTTTATGTACAATTGTTTTAACCAGGATTCATAAAAGTATTGAAGAACATTTTGATATCGAGAGTGTACATCAGTATTTTGTAAATGTTATACTATCCCAACAGCACAATTATTTCAGAGGATCAACAGGAAAGAGGAGAACCAAATACAAATTAGTTCGTCCATGCCCTTACAAATAAATTAGATTATCTTTCAAGAAACAGTTGGAGAAACAGTTATAAAACTGAAATGATAATGGTTCCTTTTCACCGAGGAGGGTAATGAGAGGAGACACGTAAAATTTTGATATAGATGTAAATTAATTCCCTGAGACGGAGGACAACAGCGACACCTGGTGTTATCTCGGGCTGCAGACAGTTCCCGGCCTTATTGAGACAGACGTTAGAGGAAGTACTTTCAGGTGTCCGGACCATGCAAAATCAATAACTTCAAAACACCTGCCATTCACTGGTTGGCAATAAAAGCAAATAATTAACATCAAAGATGCGTAAAGAGTCGGTCTCGTTAAGAAGACGTGAAGCAACCTGACATGGCGTTACAGCGATAGGACAGAAATTTAAACGGGATTAAAATAGATTTTTGGATTGTCCATTTTAACCGATAAATACTGAAGAGACTACTGATTACCAAAATACTTTAGACTGGAAGTGATAAAACTGAGCATCTTGGCAGGAAATTATATGGCATATACCACAAGAAAATTCAGTATGGAAATAAAAAATGAGATTACAGAACGATATGCTGATGAAAAAAATAATAATTACTTAATTTGTGAAATCTGGCATAACACAAATGTTCTGTCTCGTGCTCATAATGATTTATAACGGGGAGTTCGCGATACTGACAGCAGGCAGTAAGAGGAGCACACAAATGTGCTCACTGGGTTTCCTTCCGTCAGTGTCCGCAGATTAAACGGCGCACAGTTGTGGCAAGACTGTTGGTAATCCGCTTATTTCTGTACAGTTTGGGAGAAGTCAACCCTTACAGACTTCAAAAATGCTGAGCACAGTCGGCAAACAACTTAGAAACCACCCGGCTGTAAGTACAGGATGGTTATACTTGAGAAACACTCGTGTTAGCAACTAAAATCCAACTGGGTGAAATCTGTGGATTTTTGTTGCTAGCTAAACTAGTTGGCGTGGCTAGCTCCTTAGCAAGCTAGCATTAACATTACGCACCCTCTGACTTCGAAATGATCCCAAAAGTGTTTATGTATCGCTCATTGCTTGTCTAATTCTTGACACTTGTCGATTAATATGTATTTTTCAGTGCTGTTGGTTTGCTAGGACATTTGACATATGATGCTTTGGAGTCAAACCAGGTCATGCCTTCGCGTACTGACAGGAGCAGCCGATAGACAGGGAAGGGGGCCTGCTGTAGTAAATAGCAACTACTAGTTAGCAAATTAGCTAGCTAGGTAATGTTAGCAACGCAGCTGTTATTGTTACCCGTGTAAAAAAATTAATTTAACTCGTAGTTGTTATTTCTTTATAGCTTACTTTTAGTTGTTTGACTTTTATGATCAAGCCCAAACATGTTCACTGTTTATAAAAGGCAGTAAACTGGCCCTAGAAAAGCGCATTTCGTCACATACCAGCTATCTCTGATTCTCAAGGGCAAGACGGGTAAAGTGAGGCCAGAGTGCACAGGCACAGTGTTACAATGACCCATAGTATTTTTTTTTCTTTTTGAAGAGAATGTCGTGTACAAAGCTATTTCATTAATCTGCATTAACCTATTATTAGTGATTGTAATGTTCGCACTCCCTTGTCAGTCTTGCCTTTAGCTGTGACGTTACCATAATTTCCAACCTTGCTGAATGCTTTTTGTCCGTCCTGTCTGTTGACTACAGCTGATCCCTTTGTTCATCTTCATTGGTGGAGGAGCTACCATGTCCATGATGTACCTTGCTCGCCTGGCTTTGCGAAATCCTGATGTTTGGTAAGAATTTCAGTGAAGTCTGGGGAGCTTGGAGTCCTCTTGTATCTTGCCCTGTGCAGTGTGTGTGAATGTGTGTCTATGTAGGTTGGTGCAGGGAGAAGTGCCATCTCTGTATGATGGCATTTGTGGGCAAGAGAGAATGCAAGGAATCATTCTTGCAGTACACCTACCTTGTTGTGATGATCTCAGTGAATTAATGATTGTTATGTTTGCTGATGAATTCCTATGGTAGTTTACTGTCAGAGTATCTTGTCATTGTATGTAACATACCTTTCCCCCCTCTGTATAGCTGGGATCGCAAGAACAACCCTGAGCCTTGGAACAAGTTGGCCCCAACTGATCAGTACAAGGTGTGACTCAGTTGTAGCATAATCGGCATATTTTGCACAATTGTGATGGTACTGTTCTCTGTGCTGAAGTTGTCACTGAAAGAGTTTAGGTAGTTAGGAATGTTAAGGGATTATATAGTATGGACTTTTGCCAAACATGTTGCTGAGCTCTTAAGTAATCCCTTAGTTGAATCAATCAAACAGCATAATCTGGTTAACACTAGCCTGTAGTAACAAATCTGATCAAGCAATTAACTACTTAAGCTGCATCAGAAATGAGTTGGTCTGCTCTAATTGCCTACCAGACAAAATTTAGTGTTTAGGTATCACACATTTTTGGTTTTCAAGAGTTTAAGTTTCATAAAACACATGTAGAATTCCCAAAATTCTGTAATGATGCATGGCAGGGTTCATGTTATGATCCAAATTTTAATATGTGGTGTGTCCTGAAATTTCTCAGTCTTGGGTGTTGACCTCAGTGTTTGCTGTATATATTTTCATAGTTCTTCACAGTGAACATGGACTACAGCAAACTGAAGAAGAACGGACCTGAGTTCTAAGATCACATCTGCTGGCAGGAGGCTGCTGGACCAAAGGCATGAAAACATCAGCTGATCCGCACAAGCCGTCTTCACTGACCCTGCTGGATGGATACAAAGAGGCAAAAACCGCACAATGCTTCCTGTCTATTTGTTTCCCCATGCCATCCCATTGACTCTTTTAAACCATGCCCCTTTTTTCTCATTGTTAATGGTTGTCAATAAAGTAAAGGAGTGCTTTCTCCTCCATACAGAGAATAGAGCCTGTCTCATTTTTTGTGTTTCAGTATTATGTGGGTATTTTTATTTTTCCATGTCCTTGATTTGGGATCACATTTTTCGACTCATTTTCATTCACTTTCAAAGGTATTGCACATATACCTGCTTGCATTACCATGCAGACAGCCTTCTACACACCGTTACAGTTATTTCATGCTCTTCACTGCTGTAACTGTACAGGCTTGCCCTTACCTCATGTCGCCTTCACCCTGTTTTAACCCAGCTGACACTGCATTATATGGCACAGCATTCTTGGCTGCTGTCCATGGCCTTAATGTATGGCGGAGGCAACCTGTGCCTGGTCACTTCACAGCTCTGGGCTCCCTCTGGTGGCAGCTGCGACTGTCCAGATGACTTGGTAATGCAGCCTTTACTGTATTCAGTCCAGTTTACAAGACATCTGCTGTTAGCTCTCATGCTGTCAAAGATGCCTTAGTTACAGACTTAAAAAAGAGGAGTGGACTGTCCAGATGACTTGGTAATGCAGCCTTTACTGTATTCAGTCCAGTTTACAAGACATCTGCTGTTAGCTCTCATGCTGTCAAAGATGCCTTAGTTACAGACTTAAAAAAGAGGAGTGGAAAAACATTGAACTGTTCTCCACGCTTTGATTTATATTTGAATAAAGCAATAACTTGTTCATGTTAAGCTGAGAAGTAGAAGCGCGACTCGCAGAGGGGGATGTGCAGAGGTGTTTCTCCTTATAGAATGCCATCGCTCTCAGCCAGATGAGTTTGTAAATGTCAACAGGTCATGCTGTTCATCTCTGCAGCTTGGAAAAAATGCGACAAGGATGAGCAGCCAACGCAATGCAGAAAATGTCAAGGAGACCTTCATATTTGAATAGAAACCCACGTCTAGAACTTCACCTACACTCTCAAAGGCTGAGTTTTTCTCAGCTGAGTTGAAAGGTAACTTCTGGCACTATGTAACAGTGTTTCACTGTGGAATATTTAAGTTTTCTAGCATGTTCACCTTGCCTCGACTATGAACACAGAAGTCTAAATTGCTGCTATCAGTTCAAATAACCTTGAAAATGACAAAAACACAAAGTGCCTGTGTTTTGAATGATTTTCAGCGTAATGGAAGAAAAATGAAAGCAAGTGTCACACTGTCACTGGATAGCCCCAATAGGTGGCTCAATGTTCAAGAACCCCTTCAGAATTATTAAAATCACTGAAGTGAATTATCATTTAGATGGTACTCAGAAATTAGGCAAAACAAACATTTTTCCAAAAGGGTTTTTCTCATTTTATGTTGCCACTCGAAGTGTAGGGAAACATCTCAGGACACTCAAGGTCTGGAATTATCAACTTCTGCTTTGATGTTAGATGAAAGACTATTAACAAAGAAAGTCACACTTTTTGTATGAATGTGTCCAAAGTGAACAGATGACAAATTACACAGCTCTAAATTGTAACATGAGGGAAGGAGAGAGACCAAATTAAGACTTCATATTAGGTCTTTTCCCAAAATGGATTATGTACTTTTTAAACAACTGAACAAAAAAATACATACATACATTTTGGCAAAAGACTTAACTTGAAGTTTAGTATTTCATATCTTTACAATATACAGGACAGAGTCTGAAGATAATGTGGGATTCAGTCTTTAAAAAATATGTAACTTCTTTTTAATTTTGCATTAACTATATTGTGAGAGTAGAGCTCTGAAGAATAAAATATCTCAAAATATTCCAAGTGAGTCAGTGCGTAGATACGTGTCATAATTTCGAATGCTCAGGATCACATCAAAATAAATGAATCCCACTTTAAGCTTTATCCTTCAGGTGCTTTACGCTGTATCATATTAGACCAAATGGAGGTTAAGTGATACCTTATTTTGTTTATTACATTTTGTCTAATAAATACCATCTCAGGGAAATGTTTGTAAATGTAGAGAGCATTACAGATTTTCTTTGTAATTTGTGACTTATGTATTGAATAAAAGCTCACCAGCCTGTTCATTATTACTGAGTGAGGATCTTTCCTGATCATTGGCTCTTCCTACAACACCCGCCACCAAGGGACAGTGAGTGTGAGTGACAGCTACAGGGCTCAGAGGTCAAATGGCTCTGTGGCAGTGAATTCTCTGAGGATGTTGGCTGAACACAACGGCAGAAGCAGTCTGACCCGCATCTTTGCCCTCCTGCTCGTGACCTTTGACCCCGTTGTTGAATCCAGCCATTCCTTGCTTGCAGGCCTGCAAGGGTGACAGTGAAATAATAATGAGGGAAAATAACACGAGACGAGGTGCAAAGGCGACTGCTGCTGCTGCAAATTGTCTTCTGAAGGTTACACCAGAGGTCATGCTGTCCAGAAACGGTGAAGAGCAGAAACCTACACACCATTCATACTAATAAAAATTCCCAAGGTAAAACATGCATTCATTGAACCCACATTTGTTTCAATGTGTGTATGAGAGGAGTGATGACCAACATACATGCTGCACCTGTTGGTATTTCCATTTTGCACCTCCGTGCTCATGCACAGATTCATCATAGCCTGATCGTGTGCATAGATACATGAATTGTTTTTTATTTGATTTGATCAAAAAATGAAGTTCATCCAAATATTTATTTAGTTTGAATTAAAGAATTGTTAGCATCACAGCCAAGCAGAATATGTGGCTGTTTTTATGTATAATGAAAAAGTTCCCCAATTAATAGAGAATCTCCCCAAAGACTGAATGAATATTAACTGCACAGCTTTTGTTCAGTTCACTCCTATATTCCTCTCTCATTTTTGCTTTGACCAAAACAATGAAATGAAATGAAACTTTTTTCAATGTATTTTATTTTTTATATATTTTTCCCTATATGTTTTGAGGCCATAATAATAGCAGAAAAAAACATCAATCCTCCATTTATTTCATGCTTTTTATCAATCTATTAATGTCGTTTTCATGTCAAGTTTGGCTGTCTGCCTTGACATGCATACAACAGAACATGTAGTACTGTAGCACTGTAATCTTTACCAAGTAACTGGTAAATGCTGTGGTGGTCGATTGATCTTGTGTTTTCTTGTTTTTTAAATCTTATTTATTTACCAAATAATATCACAAAAGCACACTGTAAACTTTCTATATGTTAAATATATGACTAGTATGTATATATGCATTTTTAAGTTTAGCGATATTTCCTCTTTAAATAGGAATTAAATCAAAAATGACCTGAATGTGGCATGCATCTACTCCCATTTTCTAGTTCATGCAGTCATAAAAAGTGGCACACAGTGCCAAAGAGGAAATTGGCTGTTCATTGGCATCCGGGCTTTGGGTTTAATCATTTAATTGAGAGATGATGGGTTCATGTGAAGTCCACCTTTTCTCTACCAGAATCACTCTCAGGAAACATCAAATACCCAGGCGAGGTCCCAAAACGTTTCACTGTTGCTCATTTGGTCCTTTTCCTCACTACCGTTCAACTGCAGCATGCAATTTCCCAAGGGTTCATTAAAGGGATCATTAAAGTTTCATCTCATCCAATTGCATCCCATCTCATCTCAATCCTCTGGTTCCATGAAGTAACTTAGAGGGTAAAGGTCAGTTGGCAGATTTGAATCAGGGCTCAACAATTAATGGAAATATTGAAATTGTAATATGGCTGAGTGCAATGTCCAATCCACAGGAACTGTGATTTTTTAAAAATTTTATTTATTTATTTTTTTTGCTGAAGGCAAAATGCAACGAAATAGCATTATAAATGAAGTATTGTGGTGCTACAGAGATGCTCTGGCCAACAAATCTTATTCTCCAGATCTAAGAAAACATGTTTGTTTGGTCCAGACCCCAGCAAAAATCACACATCATCATTTTAATTTTTATAGTGAAAATAAAAATTGCAATTGAAAAATTTGCATTCTAAAATTGTGAAGCATTTCACAATTGTAATATCTATCATAATAATTGCAATATGGCCTTTTTTGCCATATAATTCAGCCCTAACTTTAACCCATGATGATCCAAGCACATGGAATGAATCCCAGCCTGACTGTCCTCAGATAGCCCTTAGTAGTTTTGCTGTCAGAATCATCCATTTTCATGTCATGTACAGCAGTATGTAGCGGAGCAAAACACGAAGGATTGCTGATGAAATGACGAAGTCAAACACATCACTCTCCAAACCAGACAAAACCACGGACCAGCTGAGCTCAGGAAAAGAGACAGAAACGAGACACCAGGAAATCCGAACAGTCACTTGAATGAAACTTGCCCAAGGGAGGAATAGTAAACTGTGACAGGACGGAACCTTAATTAAAGACAGTATTGGGACATTTTTATTAAACGTAACACCTCAAGTTATTAAACATAAAAATATATATGAATAGATACCTTACATGTCTTAACTGGAGAAATGAAAGCACACACGTGTTGTAGCAGCTCTCTGTCTGCCACTCTCCCTTTTCACACAACTCCTCACTATCTACAGCCATCACACTCTTCAGAATCAGTTGTTTGCGCACGCGTGCGCGCGCACACACACACACACACACACACACACACACACACACACACACACACACACACCCTGACACAAAACAGATGTTATCCTACTGCGCCATATACCCAGGGCTGTTACTGCCAGTGATATCTCTTACACACTTAACATCTTGTCACTACATTGATAGATTATGTCATCTTATCTCTGTCACTTGTATCTTGTAGAATTGTACTGAAAATGCCCGTTTTCTGTGTCAGTTTGCAGATAATAAATTTCCTTCAGTGTGTGTCAGTCAAACACACAGTATAGCGAAGTCCAGTGGGTCTGCAGCGGCCACACGCAAAAACACGACGCTCTTCATTAATTTATTCCACACATATTTCAAACAGAAACAGGTAAGGCGGAATTGCAAGCCGGCTCTGTCTCAGTGTCCCACCGCAAGAGAATAAACAGTGACGTGTGTGATCTACATTTATCTCTGTGGCAGTATTGCTCCCATAATGGCTTAGTTACCTCTCGATTACCTCTCTTTTTTCACTATCCCAAACACTCACACACACACACACACACACACACACACACACACACACACACACAGGGATGTGTTAACTGAAGGAATAAAATGATTCCCCATCCCTGCTGTGAGCTGTGTTCAGTGACGACTAAACGCCTTCCTCCCTCTGACTCTCTCAGATAGAGTGCCTCTTATTTTCTCACCATTTGGTCTTAAGCCCATGGTTACTGTTATGTTGTTCTTTGTTTGTTTCTTTATCCTTCTCCTCTCCTGTCTTTGTCTCCCTGCCTGTCTCGCTCTTCCCCATTCCTCCTCTTTTAGACTAACCCAAAAAT
>OMKZ01047674.1:0-15779 GCA_900302535.1 Neoniphon sammara | reverse complement strand
AATAGGAGAAATAATTGATTTTCCCACCCGCTATACCAACAACCTTCAGTTCACAAATCTGCTCTCCAAACTGCAAGGACAATTCTTTTTTATTTTTATTTGATTTTTTTTTAAATGAAGCGCCAGGTGTTGCTGAGGTTTCTTTTCTAAGGCAGGAAGATTTCTGTGAATGACGCAGACCACGGCCATGATTTCACCAATACTTTAGTTTACTTTAGTTTAGTAAATTGCACAGATATGTGAAGTGGTTTATGATTAGGTGGATGATTTAAATGGGCTCCAATTGTTGCTGATGGATCCCACAAAAGTATTTCCTCCTCAGATTAAGATTGGGTATCCCAGGTGCCCTTGTGACTGGGAGGTTGTTGGTTTGAAGCTGACAGGAAAAATCCGTGAAGGACATGATCTGCCCTCCCTGAACAACTGAAATCAAACACTGGGTAGATAATTAAAAGGGCAAGTAAGGGTTAAACAAGGAACCAGGGTTTCCTAATCTGTATAAATCTGACTGAGAGAGTTTGATAAATATGGATTAGCGTCCCCACTGTGATAGATTAACACTGACTCAAACCTAGTGTAGGGACATGCAAAGAGCTCCACAGAAAGTCATGATAAAACATTATAAAATATACAGAATTATACCTAAAATATATTAGAGAAAAATATTTTTGGGATATTTCTTTTTGAATGTATACAACAACAACCCAAAAACCTATCTTGGCTTATCATTATATCTTAAATACCTGTATGTTTAAATAAAAATAGTAGTTAAAAGTTGCCTCCCACTATTTTAAGACTAGAGTATTTTGGTAGGTTTGTTCTCGTCAGGGTGCTGAGAGCAACAAATGGCGTTTAATGGAAGCCAAATCCTCACACAGTCCAGTAAGACTTCACTGAAACCTGGGCAGAAAGAGAAAATCTTCAATCTGCCTGATGCCTGATGTTAGAAACTACTTTTCTGAAATCATTTACAAACGCTTTCTCTTAATTTTTGCTCCTATGTGCATGAAGTGGAAGACTGGTGGAGTTTGAACCTTTGGGACAATCCCTGTCGGTCGTGTTGTGCCAAACTAAAAGGCCGATGGGCAGCTCGTTCTGATTTAACTCTACAAAGACAAAGCCACAGCCAATTTGACTTTTGATTTACAGCAAATCGTGGATTTCAAAAGGTCCCGGCACCCGCCTTCTGTCCCGACCAGTGTTAGATTCTAAACCACACCACACCCTTCTCTTAGAAACCACCAAAGTTCATCAGCCTGTTTAATGTTAACAAGTTTACTGCCATTTCCCCTCACACTTTCCCCCTAAAATCTATAAATACCACCTAATTCTTAGTGATGAATCACCACCAGTCAGTTTTGGCTATGGCTTTCACTACTCCTGCAGCCAATTTGGAGGTATATACCCATCATTTGCAGGCCCTGTCCTATTACAAAAGTCTATCTGGCTGGTAAAATAGTGAATTTCAATACCCATGATCCACACTGTGGACAAAACAGTGAAATTGCTGCCCTGCTAACAAGGAAGAGACCATCATCCTTCACTCTCAGTTTGCCCCTGATCGATAAGTTATGTAAATCCACTTCTGACAGGTTTACTTCCCTTGCACCATTTTGTGTCCCTCGTTAAATTAAACCACTCTCTTACCAGGAGGGATGCAAAATGACCACAGAGGCGTGCTGTGGCGTCAAAGTGAAAAGCAAAAGGAAGCGTCTGGAGCCCGGTTGGCGAGTGTGTTGTACGTGTCGGCGGGTGGAAGAGCCTCCTCTCCTCACGTGAAGAGCGTCTGTTTGATGGAGGCTTCGTCCACCAGTGCCTGGACGGTGATGCTCACCTTCACCAGGCCTTTCTCCTCCAGGATGTGGTGGGGAAGACACAGCTTGTCCTGGGAAAACAAGTCAGGAGAGAAGATGGATGGGAGGAGGACAGAGGAGAGGGGATGGAGGGAGGAGAGAAGGGAGGAAAGTGGGGAAGGAAGGAGGAAGCAAAGGAGCAGAAGTAGAGGCAGACGAGGAAAGAACAGGATTTAGCAACAGTTATGAATGTAAGACATCTTGTACAAGGTCAAAGAGGTAATGTACATGTGTGAGTCCACTGCAAACAACCTCCATCTTAGCAAGTCCTTCAGTCTCCTTTTCAGTGTTCAAGCCTTGTTTTTCTTCAAACAATGAAAAAAAAAAATCTGCCAGTGGGATGAAATCAGGGCTAGTCGAGGTCAAACGCTCCTGATCGGAATGTTTGACCCCGACTAACCCGGATTTCTTTCCCACCAAAACAGTTTCCAGCTGTTTGATTTTCCAAAGGTCAAAAATCTGCCAGTGGGATGAGATAATCCCACTTGTTTCCAATGCTAATCAACTTGTTTCCAGAATTTTCTTGAATCAAGTGTCATTTTCTTGATCCTAGTGGGCTGATCTGCCTTATTCTGCCTTGTTTCAACATATTTGTTCCCAGAAAAATTCCTCAAACAAGTGAAACTGCATTGGAAACAAGTGGGATTATCTCATCCCACTGGCAGATTTTTGACCTTGTTGGAAGAAAAACCCTGAAAATGAAACCAAATGACTTGTTAAGATTTGTGCAGTGTGTAACTTTATAAGCATGCTTGCATGTACAGTAAGTGGATACCTTAGACATCACATGGCAACGACACTGCAAAAGAACAAACAACATCCTAAACGGTACATTTATTACCTCAGTCTTTCACACTGTCAAATATCATACACAAGTCATAAAAATATTCCCCTCACACACAAAATCCATCCATGTCAGCACTGAAAGAGTTAGAAAAAAACAAATGATTATGGCTAATTTGTGCAGATTATGTGGCAACAAATTTATAAACATTTAGGATTGAATCACAGAATGTGAATGAATAGAGCTCACACTACCACTTGTGTTAAGCCTTGTGACACTTGGTGTCCCATGCATGAATGACACACGGCAATTATTTCTGTACCACCATTATCAAAATTCAAATTAAGTACCAAAGAAAATATTTGGATCCATTCAGTTTCTGTGGATTAACCCGACGGCTGTTGTGCAGGCAGGCGACATTTTCAATAACATTACTACAGTTGCAATGGACACAGGCATTGACATTCCTCAAAGTTTTAAATTCCATTCGACATTACCAAGACATCACTAATCATCTATGTATCAAACCCTTAAGAAGACTAATATATTTAACCTTATACAATATAATTATTCTAGTGTCTATAGCCCTTCAAAAGTTCTCCAAAAACCTCCAAAGACAGTCACTTTGCATATTGAGATACAGTAGAGTTGGCTTTTGTGAAGTAAAAGAAAAAGTCATTTGTAGCAAGTAGCGTCCACATTCAGCTGCATGTAGAGGAGAACTTAAGAAAACAAAAAATACATAAAAAATACACGAATTCACATTTTTTTGTAGTTTCAAAATGCCACATTCAAATACTATACTTAAAAAAAAGAAAACAAAAAGATTAATACTCAAAATTACTTCTAATGACCTGAAACTGATTTTAAGTAATTGAAGAAATAATGAAATATAGATTCCATTTGTGCTGTACCAGGTCAAATACATTATAGTACATTAAAAATTAAAAAAAGGTAATGATGAATGCGGTATTATTGTATGTGCAGAGAAAGGTGAACAGTTCCACTCAGGAATCATGTGCTTTTTGTGGCATTTTGGAAAAACCATGAGAGACAACTACAAGTCAAAACCTGTAGTTACTTTTAACAAACAACTACAGTTAATATATGATGCAGATCCAGCCTATCAATACTTCTGGAATGAAGATATTCTGCAGAAAGAAATATCTGAGGCCCTTCCTTCATCCTGCGTCCTGTTAGCTTTCCTGAAACCTTTGTAGTGTTTTAATGCATCGTGGACAACAGAGGGCTTTCAGGTGATATAACTCATCCTCTGGTGGCCATATTGGAGGTCTTCAGCACTTAGGGGCTATGTCCACCAAAGCATTTTTTCTGCAGCCAGTGTATTTTTCTAGCTGTTTGCAATGGGAGTGTGGTGTATCTACACTCTGCCACAAACGCCGGCAGCGCGGCGAGGCGTTGAGCGTTTTTTCAGCACACAGCACTGGGGATTTTTCTGGCCACCGAGAGTTGAAAAATGTTCAACTTTGGGTAAAACGTTGCGCACATCAATGTCACTTTTTACCCAGCCGTCCAATCACAGTGCAGGAGGGGCGGGACAAACACCACAAAGACCAGCCTTCACATCCTACAGATAGTAGTGCGGAACAGCAACAACGGAGGAGAAATTAGTTCTGCTTGTGTCTGAATATCCATGTTTGTACCAGATGACATCCCTGGACTACCGCAACATTAATCTGAAAAATAATGCATCGAGAAAATGATCCGCACAGTTAGGAACTCACAACAAATTCACCATTATTTCCGCATTTATTCTCTATCATAGCAACCAGAGTGTCTCAGCTGAAAAAAACGCTGCTCTTCGGTGGGGGTTTTCAGATGGGAAAAAACACTGGTGGACACAGCCCCTTAGAGGCAACAATAGCTGCGAACATCTAAATGTGTTTTTAAATGTACAATTTGGTCATCTCAGAAGATTTTAGTTGAGCTGGTTGAATTGTGTTGTTTTTAACTGGGAAGTGATCCTTTCATCACTGATCTGATTGCAGGGCTCTCAAGTCTCACGCATTGAGCGTGACAGTCACGCTTTTCGGTCTTTTGTCACGCACTCCTGCCACACATCGTATTTCTCACACTGAAAAAAAAATACCGGTAAATTTCCCTGGTGCGCCGTTGCTATGGAACCGGGAGGAATCAAGCACGTCTGCTATGGAGTCGAGCCTGTCACTTACCTGTCAATCAAAAAAGGAAAGGGGCGGGCTAAGATAACGCAACAACCAATGAAAAAAAGCATTGTTATCACGTGATTCTGCTACAGCGGAAACTGATCGGATGAGCTCTACGCGGGAACAGAGCATGGAACAGAGTAAGTCATATCTTTGAGGTGGGTCTTTGAGGTGGGAGAATGTCACTCTTGCCTGCATTCAAAACTCGAGAGCCCTGTGATTGATTTTGTGTGTTAGCTAACTAACCATAGTATCTGCTCGGCTAACCATCACTGTCTTGTTGTTAATGCCGCGTTCACCTTATATGGGAAAGAAGGTATAGAAGTCGGAGAGGTTCCCAACAATACAACTTTCCGGTGTTCACGTCAAAATAAATTGAACAGGAAAGTAAAGAAAGCTAACGTTACAGTTCCTCAAGTCTATCTCAAAAGGTAACACTAGTAAACAAAACATGCTAAGTTTTATGGTAGAGTTGGTTTGTAGATTAAAAAGCATAAATTTGGATTTATTTAACAGTTGCCACTGTCCAGATACTTCCACATTATTTATCTTCTAGTCTGATATTTCAGAGCTTAAGTTGATGTTGACATGAAAGCTGTTGACAAGTTTGAACATGGAAGTTTCAGTAAACGCCATGTGACGAGTCATAAGACCTCTGATTAGCACATTAGCTAACATAGCTAGTAGCAGCTAGCGTTAGTATATTAATAGTAAGATGATTAGCCTGCTGGCTAGTTAGCTAGCTAACAGTTTGTTCAGGTTAACTGAGACAACATAGCTAGTAGTAGTTATCGTTAGCATGTTGACTGTAAGATGATTAGCCTGCTGGTTAGTTAGCTATCTAACAGTTTGTTGAGACTAACTGAGCTAACGTAGCTAGTAGCAGCTAGCGTTAGCATGTTAACAGTAAGATGATTAGCCTGCTGACTAGTTAGCTAGCTAACAGTTTGTTCGGGTTAACTGAGCTGACTCCAACTTCAAGCTCCAACTTTCATGCTTTGGAGTAGAGACCAGGGCTAAAGACCAGACAGTTTACTGTGTCACAGTAAGCTACATTTGGAAACAAATCTACCTTATCACACTATTCACTCATTTTACTTACAACCTTACTGAATGGATCTACACACACACCAAAACAAGCTGCTTCAGACAGCTTCACCTTTCTAACAAGGTTGTTTAACATTCAGACTTTATAGAGCCAATCCTCCATTGGACCTCCATGATGGCACCAAAAATGGCTGCTGGGAGATTTGTGATGCAACTGCAAAGGCTATGTATAACGTTAGATATTATTCAATGTTTGGAGGAAAGCTACCCATGTTTACAGGGCTCATATCACCATGTTGGAAAATGTTAGTGGTGACACCTGAATCTAACATTATCATTTTCTTCTGCCTTACAAAACCTGGTAGCTCTATGCTTGATATCTGAACAGAAACACACCAAATTTGCACTGTTTTGTTGGGAAGGAGGAGGCCATAATGGCAGAATATTTAAATTCCTTATCACCAATATATTGTGGTATGTCTCTAATGGAAGCCAGTAACCATTTTCCACATTCCCTGACAAGCGTCTGTGGATTCAATATGACAGTTTTTTTTCTTAAATTATGATTCAGGACCAAAGAAAGTTTCCATGGATGGATTCAACGATGAGCAGAAGAATTCGATCCAAAACTTTTTCAGCCAAGGACCCAAATGAAATAGCCTCATAAATAAACCATCTGGCCGTCCTGGGTGGATCAAGTATTCCTGCTGTATGACACATTGAATTGATGACTTCAAGTAACCTACGACTCCGTACTTCCAGGTTCCCAGTAGAGCTTCAGTGTCATTTTATTGCAAAAACACAACACTTCTGTGAGCTGATATTTTCCCCCAGCAGGAGATGAGAGGAGCGAATCAAACGAGGAGTAGGAGAAGAGGAGAGGCGAGGAGCAGTGGGTAGAGGGAGGTGTTGGCTCATGCTGATGCTGCATTCATGTCACATGGGACAGAAAAGACAGGAGTTTCTGGCTTCGAAAATACTGTTCACGTTAGCTTTCAAGTGGTAAATACTTCTTGGAAACTTGGGATTTGGCCATGGAAACTGATTTGTCTGACTTCCTGAAAGCTGACATCACCAATGAGGAAACACCTGAAGTCAAGTTTAGGGAACATTTCAAATAAAATGATCAAAATGAAGGATTTCTATTGCATACAGTGATTCATTTTGGGATCACAGCCCTCAAAACATTACAGCAGGACACAACGACTTGCAGGAGTTTGTTAGCTGAAGTGTTTAGTTTGGTGTAAAACACAAACTTAAATGTATCAGTCACTGTGTGTTTGTTAACGATGTAAAAGTTTTATATTGGCTAGAAAAGCCTACAGCCAGTTTCAGTTATTTCTTCCTGACAGCGTCAGACTAATTTAAACATGTAAACACTTCCCGGTCAACTATTTCAATTCCCAAGTCGCTGCTTTCAACTTTGAACGTGGTTATTCCGATGTGACTTGAATGCAGCATAGGAACAATAGGAAGGAGGAGCCTAGGCAGGAAGGGAGTGGGGCTGGCAGATGATTGACAGGCTGCTGTCATCTCAGTTACGTCAGCTCGCTCCAGCTGTAGGCCACGAACAGCAGCAGCAGGCAGAAGATGTGCACCAGGCTTGAGCTAATCAGGTCCCAGATCTGCCAGGCGGGAGGCGGGGTTTGAGTGGTGGCAGTAACCAGTGAGGGAGTCTCTGATGCCCTGGAGACGGGCCTTGGAGTTGTGTTCGCCTCCTGTTGCTGCTTCCTGTCTGGAGGGGTTGTTTCCAAGGTGACCAGTGCCTGAACTGTGGTGCGAACCGGCCGCAGGCGGCACTGGATGATGTCGTACGGCGAACAGAGAGAAGACTGGCGCCCCCATGAGGGAGGGAGGGGGAGAATGAGGGAAGAACGGAGAAAGGAGATAACAAGGGAGGGAAGGAAGGAAACAGGATGGAACCAGGGAGGAGAGGAGGAGGGAGGGAAGAAAATGAGGGAAAGGAGGAGAAGAAAATGAAGGATTGAGGATAAAAAGGTAGAAGAGGAAAACAGAGGAAGAATGAAGGCAAAAAAGTTGGAAAAATAGATGACAAACACAAGACACAGAGCAAAATCACAGAGGAGGAGTGGATGGAGAGCGAGAGAGGAAGTGTGTTACGATATGATGAAGAGAAATGAAGTAAACAGTATGGAAGTAAGGTGATCCAGGGGAAATTGAGAACAAATATAAACAGCAAAAGATATCACCAAAGTGAAAAAAAATACAAGAAATAAAAAGAAAAGGAGTTGAAGGAGTGCAGGTGGAGAGGAAGAACGTGGTGCGATCCAGCCAGGAAACAGAGAGAAAAAGAGAAGGCAGGAGGTTAACCAACGGGCACAGAGGTCAAGGGTCACAGACAAGAGTATCCATGTGAGCGGGCGGGGCTGGGCAGGCAAGGGGTTACCATGGCAACGAGCAGGGATGCTTACTGAGAGGACGGAGAGAGATGGACCGAGATTGTTCTTGGGTTTTTTACAGGACACCGAACATTTTCTCCCTCTGCTGTACAGCAACTTCACTTTTGTGTGATTATTTTTTTTTATTAGTAAAGTTAACATAAAATTTTACATTTTTATTTCCAAAAGCGCTCTATAAATAAAGCGTATTGTTATTAGTAGTAATCACTTTGATCTTTTGCTCTTGCTCAATTTGCCTCCTCAATTTCCTCCTTTCATGATCAAGTTTTTAGTTCAAATGGGTTTCATAGAAAATAAATCCCATTACCAAATAATCAATCAAATAATTTATTTGACAAAGGCTGTCATTGCTTTTGTTCTTGAATCATGATAAGTAAAGATGTATGTTGCAGCTCACTTCCTTCTCCAAAAATAAGCTGGATTTTGTAATTTTGGGGAAGACTTTTTAAGTTGTGGTAGAATGTAGGAGTTAGGAAAATATTATGATTCTCTTATCTATCTATCTATACTTCAGTTAGCGCTTTTGTCAAAGAATGGAAACCCTACACTTGGCGGTGTTAGCATCATGCTAGTTAAAGCTACACTAAATCCATTCAGTTCACATATTGAGGCTGACTCTAGCTCCTCTCTCAGTAAGCAGACCGTGCTGAGGGATGAAGGGAGAACAGCAGTGGCTGATGGGAGTGCCAGTGCGGTCAGCCACAGCGCGACAGGGCAGCCTGCTAGCTTGCGGAAGCTGTTAGCATGTTAACCTGCAGAAGCTTTGCCATTCAGGTCGGTGCAGCTAGCTAGCCGGTTAGCATCTGACACAGAGGCTGAAGCCAGTGAGCAAGCAGCAGCAGCAGGGATGAAGTCCAGTCCATTGAGTCTGACAGAGTCTGATAAACCAACAGCAAGGAGCACAGAGACACGTCATCCAGCTTCTGTTCTGCATGGAGACCTCACAGTGTCAGAGGAAAACTGTTTGACAGGAGTCAAACTAAAACTGACCAGACTAAACTCATCTAATCAAAACTGAAAAATATATACAGTATATATTTTGAAAAATGATGAGAGAAAAAGATTAATAACAGAACTTTAGTGGCTGAGTAATAAGCCAATCCTGACTAAACCACAAAATCTGCTTGTGGTTTTACACAGAAATAAACTGCACACTTTTCAAGCTACAACATAAAAATATATAAGTTCTGAGTGATAAACAAGTCAGTTCTTACATATGTATATGTTTGCTAGTTTACAGATATTAAAAGCACATTTAAAATTACAGAGCAGATATCTCTTTTGAGGCAGAAAACAAAAAGAAAAACAAAAAGTTCATTTATGCACACGCACACAGATAGATACACACAAATATAACTTCTACAGTGGGTAACTGCTCCACAGCAGCACACACACACACACACACACACACACACACGCACACTAAAACAGCTGTTTATCACCAGCTGCAGGTCAAAGGTCACTTTGTGTGATGGAGGAAGCTCAGCGATGATGGCAGCGATGATGAATCAGTGTTTGATGCTCATTAATGTAACGACCCCATTTAAAAAAAAAAAAAAAAAAAAAGTGCAAAAGTGCTGGAGGCTAGAGGAACTAGTTCTGGGACACAGCCGAGAGGAGCCGACACCAACTGATAAAGTAAGAAATAAAAGTGAACTTGTGTTAATTTATTCATGTAGCAGAGCAGCTCTTCTCAACCTCGGGCTGAAGACCTTCACAGATTATTAATTCAACCTGGGAAAATACTTTTCTAACACGCTCATTTCTGGTAATGATTTCAATTCTTTATATAGTGTTTCTTTTTTGACATAATGCCAGAATGCATAATTACAGCGTCTAGACTTGGTTTAAATAATTAATGCAGTAAATTAGCCTGGAAATGAAAATGGAAGCACTTTTTTTGGTGTCGTGACTCAGCAGGTTTTGCTTTTATCTCCTTTTCTTTTTGTTTTGGTTTTTTTTGTTTGTTTTTTTGGTCACAAGCCACAAAAGTTGCGAAGCCCTGGTGCAGAAAACATCGTCCAGCTCCAGCTCTCTGTTAGTCCCAGAGCCAGTTTACTTCACATCACCAGTGTCCTGCAAAAACCTCCCACTGTCAGCTTCAGTCTCAGTGTTGTAGATTTTCTGATCCTGATAGCAAACCACTGCAAAATCTGAAAATTGCATGGTCATTAATATGCAAAATTAACTAGTTTTTCAATTGACGTTTTGGATGCAGAAATTGTTGTGCAGGACACCGGTGACGTGAATCCTAAACAAGCTGCATCTCTGATCTACAGCCAGCTGACTAAAGCTGAACTCAAACCTAATGTTGCGTTCACGGGACCTGAAGTTTAACTACGCCGGTTTCAGCCATGCAGCTGATCTGGAGTCAGCAGCCAGGAGACGAAGCTGCTCTGAACTGGGGGAGTTTGTCTTTTACTCTGCAGATTACAGGAGCAGCATCTGACTGGAAGGTTTCAAAAAGTTCAAAAGTTCCCCGAACGACTAAAATGTCATTCAGTCCTGTGTTAAACAAAAACCTCCATGTCACCAAGTCCTTCAGTCTCCTCTTCAGTGTTCAAATCTTGTTTTTCTTCCAACAAGGTCAAAAATCTGCCAGTGGGATGAGATAATCCCTCTTGTTTCACTTGTTTGAGGCATTTTCTTGGGTAATTTTCTTGATCCTAGTGGGCTGATCTGCCTTATTCTGCCTTGTTTCAACATATTTATACTTGAACCCAGAAAAAAACATGAAAAACTGCACTGGAAACAAGTGGGATTATCTCATCCCCCTGACAGATTTTTAACCTTGTTGAAAGAAAAACAAGATTTGAATTCTGAACATAAAACTGGATTACTTGCTAAGAGATTTTTTACAGTGTAAAGAGGTATTTTTTGAATTTTCAAGGGCGTTTTTGCTCTGAGCAGGTTTATGGTCATGTTACGAGCAGTCAGGTCAGCCAGAGCCAAATCAACTTGAACAATTTTCTATCATGTTCAGAAAAATTAACATCATCTGAAAACCTCCAGACCTCACTGCCTGTTCCTGCGCCATGCCGCCATATATTTACCTCCTCTTTATCAGATTTAGGTGCTGATCAGGTCTTTCGGCCCTCACTATGAAACTTGGTTCCAGATCAAAAGGGGATTTTTTGCAGTTTAGTTTAAAATGGAAGTTGCTCGCTGTGATGTGTTGCAGGTTGGAGAATCAGTGAGCTGTAAAGTCTTTGCACATTTCCATGCAGTCCTGATTCACTGTGGTGCTTCTGGCCTGCAGAGACTCTCTACAAACCCTGTTTTTTTTTCCTCGTCTTATCCTGCCCTTGCTGAGCACTGATCCTATTATAGCAGCTCATATATCCAGGGACAGATAACGAGCGATGATTAATGAGACTGTAATTTCCATCTCTTTCCTCCGGGAAGGACGAGCAGGCTGATAATGGACCGTCTCTTCGGGGAGGCAGGCGGAGAACGGCAAAGGTGCTGCCAGACGTGAGGAGGGGGGAGTTCAGGAGGGTCAAATGTTAAAACGATTTGGCTTTTTTTTTTTGTTTTGTTTACAGCAACACGGCGGCGATGTGGCAAACCCACTGAAACTCAGCTTATGTCCGTCTCTTTGTTTCTGACCCACATGTTCAGGCTCCTCATGGTGAATAGAGTTTAACATGTTGAGTTTATCAGTGAGACGAGTGTTCTGCAAAACAGAAAACACAAGAAAACAAAGAGGAGACGGAAGGACTAAAGATAAATAAATAAAAATAAATAAATAAAACAAATAAATCCCTGGGATCCTCTGAAGGAATCTCACTCACTGACAATAAATAAATAAATAAATAAAATCCATCAAGAAACAGACATAAGGTGAAATAAAACTAAAATAAGAAAATGAATTATATGAACTAAATGAAAGCAGTGTATACTGAATCTAAAACCTATTTTGTATGCATGTTTATCAGATTTATCAGTTTCCATCAGGTTATTTTAACAGTAGAAAACATAATGAGGTGAAAGTTTATTTAATTCCTGTTTGTTGATGATTGTTTGACGCAGTTTAATTTACCACCGTTATCATCTCTGCATTTACCTGATAACAGCCCTGTGATTATCAACCATAAAACGAATTCTGCTCCCAACTTTGAAACGATTTTCCAGCATGAAGTTACAGTGAACCCATAATATTCATATGGCCTGTGTCACAGCGCCACCCTGTGGCCACCGTTTTTATTTCTTTTAATATTTATTTCTTTGTTGGATTGTGACTCTCCACTTCATTTAATTATCTGTATGTATTTAGACATAATAAATAAATCTAATATGTATCTATATGAATATGTATTTTTATATAATTTACTTTATTAAGAGTTTTTCATTTATTCATATGTGTACTGTATGTATAGAATGTCATCATTTTAACATTCTATCTGTCTGTCTGTCTGTCTAGTTTATAAGTTTAATACTCAGGTACAAAAACTGAAATTTCATTTGAATTTCTTGCTGGAGTTCATGTGCGGATCAGGAGACCGAGTGGACTTTTTAACTTTCTACAGAGTTTTCTGAGTTTGTCGTCACTCATCTCCAGGCTGAGCAGAGTTCAAGTTAATCATTCATTTTTTATTTATTTTTTTATTTTTGGTGTAAGGGTCGGAGCGTATGAGGTCAAGTGAGCTGAGTTCAGTTCAGTTCAGTGCACGAACAGAAAAGTTCAGCTGTGTGAAGTCACACAGCGAGAGGCAGAGTAACGCAGGAAATCAACTCATGTTGCCTTCAGAATAAAAGCAAAAGCCTTTACAGTTACAGTTCAGCGTCGTCTCTGTAACCGAGTGTCTCATTCTCCGCAGGTTATTGTTTATTTTCATTCCAAACACTGTGTATTCATTGTGAACCAGGCAATATTTGGAAAATATAAAAATGACTTCTTAATTTATTTCAATTTCATGCCTGCAGTCAATATATATATTCATTATCTATCTATCTATCTATCTATCTATCTATCTATCTATATATATAAAGAATATTGATTTTTGCAATGGTGCATAAACATAATAAGAGATAAATATAAATACAGAAACAAAAACTTAAGATGTCATTACAGCTTGTCTGGAAATCTCCCAGGAGTTTCCTTTTAATAAGTTGTGTGCATATAGTTTGATTTATGAGCTTCAGCACTTCACTCACAGCACTCAATGCAGTGATGCGACCAAGTGCAAGCAACATGGGGGTTTTCTGGAGCCTCTGTGTGGCTTTTATTTTGAAAGAAGAAACCGGAAGATGCGTTGTTTGTTCGGGTTAACTTGACCCTGGCTGGGGAAATGTCGAAGAGTTGAAGTCTGGAGATGCAAAACGCAGAAATGTCTGAAGGAGGAACAGACACTTTGTGCTTCTTTGTCAACGGGAAGAAGGTAACTAACTGAAACTAATAACATCTAATCTAATCTAATCTAATCCGCTCCAGCTTCCTGGTTTTACTGAATTTATGTTTTGTTCCCCTTTGCACGGAAACTGCGATGCGACACCTCTGTTTCCAGGTCTGGTCTAAATCTGTCCCGAGTCAGACAGACAGTGTAGGGAACCTCTTCTCTAATGAGTTGGATGATCAGCGTCAGATATACTCGGCTAGCAAAATTTGGTTTCCTGAACGTTCTGGGAACGTTTGGTTTTGCTTCTGGAAACGTTTGTGGAACGTTCCTGCGTAACGTTGCCTGGACCTTAAAACCTTTAAGAAAAATCTGACGTAAAACTAACATTATTGTTTGCTTCCCAGAACGTTCTGGAAGGGTTAGTTGAACGTCATTAGAACGTTGTGGGAATGTTCTATACGTGTGTGGGTGGGTGTGTATGTATGTAAACATATATACATTTTCACAACATTCTTAGAGCGTTGTGGGAGGGTAAAAAAAAAAAGGTTACCAGCAGGGAACCTTAGGGGAACGTTCCAAACTACCCCCCCCCTCCCCCCAAAAACGTTATTTCATCTGCGTACGTTAAACAGGAACTTTTGCACAACGTTCCTAAGTTAAGGGGGAGTTATCCAAGAAACCTTGAAAGAACGTTCCAGGAAAATTATGGTAATATTATGTGTTAGCTGGGCAGCCCAGACCAGCGGGTCTAATGGATGTATGTGTCTGTCAGAAAAGTTCATCATGTAGAAACATGTTGGCCATATTTACCAGGTCAAAGATTGTTTTATGGCAGTTTGTGGATTTTTAACTTGGTGATGTTGCTGAGAAAACCTGAAGGAAAATAATAAGAAGGTAATAAAGCTGTCATGGAGAAACTACAAGTCCCTGTCAGGACAAAATCCAACATCGCGATATCTGATATATTATATTGATAACTCCTGTTGCTTTCATATGTCATTTATACACAACATGTTTACACAACATTAAAAAGACAACATGTATGACATCACCATATACTTTACTACCAAAAGGCATTAAGTTTCCATGCCGTCTCATCATGGATTACCACACACACAACATAAGGATTATAATAAATTTAGCTGGAAAAAGAGAGGAGAAAGGCAAAATGTGCTGTGATAAGGAGTGGAGAGGGGGAAAAGTCCAGATGGCAAATAAAATAACCGAACCAGCCTTGAAAATGAGGTTTTAGTGGATTAATCTTTCATTTAAAGTAAAGTGAGACAGTTGCTCATCATCCTGTCTGTAAGAGTTACTAACACCAAAATCATTTCATCAGTCTGGTTTCAGTGCTGAGTTGGAGTGTCCCGTGATGCTCTGAAGGCTTTTCCAGCCTCAGAAGAGAAACACTGTGCAGGGAGACTCTGAATACTTGAATTTATTTTCTAACTTTTGGCATCAAGATACTCAGCTTTAAAGAACTCATTATTGGCATTTATAAATTCCAATTAGTGAGCGACAGCGTCCAAAAGCTGTGTTGGATGATCCCAAATATTCTCTTATGTTCAGAAAGAGGGGCCTGTTTTTCCCTTTATGTTTTCCATAATGGATCTGTTTTTTTCTTTGTTTTTTCTTTGCTTTATCTTGTTCCGGTTTGCAGCTGCAGCAGCATCGTCTCCCCAAAGGGAAAATTTCATCATTTTAAATCCAAGAGGAAAAATTCCTGAATTCTTGCTTCACACTGGCTGCACCAGCTGCTTTTCAGACTGAAAAACTTTAACCAAGCAGGGAGGAATAACAGTTTTAGGTCAAGCAAAGTTAGCAAAAATTCCTGGAATATTATATCAACATTTACACAGTGGATTTATCTGACACCTCTTTATCTATTTACTAATTTCCTTCCTTTTTCTTTCCAACCTTTGTCCCTTTCGCTTCTTTTTCTCCTCCCTATCTTTCATTTATTTCCTTTTTTCCTTCCGTATCTCCTCCCTCCCTGTGGAAACTGACTCTCCTCTCTGTGTGAAAACAGGTGACGGAGAAACATGCAGACCCTGAAACCATGCTGCTGTCCTTCCTGCGGGAGAGGAGTATCCTTCAAACCTCCCGACAACTTTGCAAATGTGCTTTTATCAACCAAAAAGCTTTTTTTT